>JANHFM010002811.1:51089-62039 GCA_032468115.1 Grayia smithii
CCTTCCTTCCTTCCTTCCTTCCTTCCTTCCTTCCTTCCTTCCTTCCTTCCTTCCTTCCTTCCTTCCTTCTTTCTGATACACTGTCTTAATTAACTAACTAGAAAGGAGGCCAGGAAATTCTTGTTACTGTTTCTAAGATTCTATATTTACGCCAAGAAGCCCAAAGCATTAAGGATACTTTACTGAAGTCAATCTCATTTTTTGCTTTTGAGGCCCTGCCAGCTACACAAGGCCTGATAGCCTTAACATATAAATTGCAAAAGTGAAAAGTTAGCAGTTGTTCAAATGGAGAAACAACTGGTCTTACTATAAAGGATATAAGAAGAGTGGCGTCATTATTTGGACAAAAATAGATAGCTCTTAAAACTTAATAAATGCCTTGCATACAATAGCAGCATTGAGCATCCCAAAATAGGGCAGATCATACCGGAATCAAACATGAATTATTTCCCATCTTCTTTTTCTTTCTCTTGAAAAATAAAAATCAATTACCATTTTAAAGTTCTTCATATCACTAAACTGCTTATTGGATAAGTGTATATTGAAAAGGTTCCTACTCCATTTATCATTTAAGTACAATTAGAAGATCACTATAGAGATTTGAGAGTGGTCAAGCATGGCAATTACCAAATGATCCAATCATTTAAGAGCTCTTTCATAAAGAATTATGGATTTAAAGTGCAAAGTCACTGCAGAAGTCTTTTCTATCGGTCACTGCTGTTTCTCCATAATTTTATATAAAAATTAACAAGCCACAGATCTGTGTGATAATGAACATTTGCTTGGAGCTTTCCTATATGTACTTCTCTGACAGTTTAGTATCAGCTTCTTTACCTTGCTGCAGATTCACAGTTTAACAGAACAATATAGTTGAAGGGACCTTGGAGGTCTTCTAGTCCAACCTCTGCTCAGGCAGGAAACCCTATACCATTTCAGAATGGTTGTCCAATCTCTTTAAAATTTCCAGTGTTGGAGCATTCATAACTTCTAAAAGCAAGTTGTTCTACTAAAAGCAATTGTTCTGTCAGGAATTTTTTCCTTAGTTCTAGATTGCTTCTCTCCTTGATTAGTTTCCATTCATTGCTTCTTGTCCTGACTTCAGGTGCTTTAGAAAATAGGTTGACCCCCTCTTCTTTGTTGCACCCCTTAGATATTGGAACACTACTATCATGTCAGCCTCAATCCTTTTTTTTCATTAAATTAGACATATCCTATTCCAGCAATGGTTCTTTATATGTTTTAGCCTCCAGTCCCTAATTTTCTTCGTTGCTCTTCTCTGCACTCTTTCTAGAGTCTTGACATCTTTTCTTATACCATTACAAGCAAAACTAGATGCAATCTTGCTTTTAACATAGTGACTGCTGCATTTTTTCACTGGGGAATTAAGAATATTAACCAGAGTTACTTCTTTTTCTATAGCCATCAAAACAACAGAAATCTGACAAAGGCATAATTTACAATAGATTTGATCTATATGTTGCAGTATTTTTTTCACATCAGCCAACAGGATCAAAAACTTTTTTTTTGTCCTTCTTGGCAGATAAACAAATATTCAATGCCCATTAATTTTAATGAGTTTTTCAAAACTGTCCAGATTGTTTAATAGCTGAGATAAGCACTCATCTAAGCTTGGAAAGCTGGAAAGTATTGGATTAGTGAAAGCTGTCCCTCAAGATCACATATTGATTTTCTTAAAAGCATTTTTTTCCAGTTAACAATGCAAGAAACAAATGTAGCCATATATTGAGCTAAATGTGAAGGATGAAGGAAATGCTGGCAATAAAGTAGAAGATCTTGGATAGTCTGGGGAAGTTGAAGCGGATGGTTAAAAAAAAAAGAGAATGAGAAAAAGAGAAAAATATGAACTATACTGAATTAAGCTTTGTGACACAAAGTGCAGACAATTGATTTTAAATGCAGATAGTGTTAAGAATTCAGCTTCCAAATATTAAATGTTGTGTTGTTAAAGAGATAGCCATATGATTGTTAGTTTGGATGAGATAAAATATGAGCTTCAGTTGCAGAGTGAAACCGAAGTATAAAATTGGGATGATGGCAGCAAGAACTGCATTCATTTTTTGGTATGCTAGGGACCATGTTCTATAATGCAATGCTCAAAGTCAGGTTAAAATTAATTTCAGTTATATTTACTAACATATAATTTATATTATTACTCTTTCACCATTTGTTTAGCAACTTTTCCATCAGTCATTTCCAAATAAATTAGTAACTATTTTTATTGATCTCAGAGTATGACATTCAAAGTGTTTTTGGGCCACAAGAAGCTCTGTGGCCTTGACTGACCCATCTTTGCCCTAAGACTCACAATACATCCTCTTAGAACAGGGGTCCTCAAACTTGGCAGCTTTAAGACTTATGGACATCAACTCCCAGAATTTTCCAGCATAGCTGGCTGGAGAATTCTGAGAGTTGAAGTCCATAAGTCTTTAAGCTGCTAAGTTTGAAGACCTCTGTCTTAGAATTTGAAAAAAAAGTAAAGTCCTAATTAAACTCTGGCTCCCAGAATCCTTCACTGCTTACTAAAGATATTTGGAATATAGTTCAGCAACTTCTGAAGCACCACAAGTGTCTGATTCATAACCTGAATGCTAGCAATCAGGGTGTAGAAAATTAATATGATATTGCCAAACTTTCCCACAATGTGGGAATTGCAACCATTAAATTACCTAGGGAAAAAAGTGGTATTTCCTTGAGGTAGAGCTGGCATAGATAGTATGTTGCTTTCCAGATATTTTGGATGTCACAGAATCTTATAATTCATGAATAAGAAGACGACAAATAGGTCATCTAATCTTCTGCTCCAAGGATGTACTAAACTATCCCTGCCAAATGGTCATTCATGCCCCACTGAAAACCCTCAGTTAGGATTATCCATTACTATTTTGTCTAAGCTATTCCATTGTTGCTATCAGAAGCTGCCCTCTCCTATTCTTCCTGAACATGGTGGCTTAATGATTAGAATGTAATATTTCAAGCTAACTCTGCTCTCAGCCTGGAGATATTGATTGAATATTGAAAATCGACTCAGCCTTCCATCCTTCTGAGACCCAGATTGTTGGGGGCACTATGCTGACATTTTAAACCACAAAGAGTGTTGTAAAGTACTGTGAGGAGGTATATATGTCTAAGTGCTATTGTTATTTCTCCTAATGTGAACCTGCTGGTTCTTGTTTTATTTTCTAGCCAAGTTGTGTAAAATAAATACTACTTAATGATTAAATATGCAAAACTCCAACCGAACACCATCACACAGCATTAGAATACTCACACTGAAAATCAGAGATCTTGCTTTGCTCCACAACTCTTTGTGATTAAGTGACATGTAATTTCCATGATCTGTAATGCAGTATAATTATATGCATTTTTACTCAGAATTAAGTCCAATTAATTTCTGTGGGAATTATTACCAGGTAAGAATGCACATTTTCTTTCCTTGTTTTGGTTTTTCTTACTTAAGACTCATTGCAATGTGAGAAAGACATGTAATGCAATTAAAAGAAGCTTCAGAGTGCAATTTATTTGGTCAGTTTTACAATGGCTGACATGTTCCTTGGTAAATGGGATTGTGTTTTAAGAGAGTGTCACTAATTGCCTTTCACACATGGTGATGACTAGGCTAATTTAGTAGAAGCTATTAAAAGAAAGAGGCATTTAAACAAGTAATGCTCTATTCCCACAGAAGCAGAAGTCTTAATATCATTGGTGAACATTCAGAGTAATGCCAAGCAATGGATTGTTCCTGAATTAATGCTTCCTTTCTAGTAATTAGATGGTTGGTTGATTGGTTGATTGATTAAAAATATTTAACCCTGGATTTTAAAAAAATGATCAGGGATTGCAAAGATTTGTGAGCCCTTCTCAGTCATTATGGGTCAAAAGTGATGACAAAGTAACTGGGAAATACTACTGGGTTGACTCACATGGACATGTGAGATTCATCATCATTTTTACTTTAGGGTGCTCCAAAGGTTGATAGCAATTTGATCCAGTTAGCCTCTTCTATTTGACCTTGTCTGAGTTTGTATAGCTAAGGAAGATCAGAAATGGTTAATATTTTCACAGAAAATCATTGCAAATTAAATTAAGACATTAAAACCAGACAGACAGACACACACACACATACAAAAATCCCACCATTCTGGAAGAAGGCAATCATAAATCAATTCCAAAATATATTCTTGATAAACAAAAGTTACACTAACATAAATTCATTCATTCATTCATTCATTCATTCATTCATTCATTCATTCATTCATTCATTCAAACTGCCCAACAGCCAAAAACCTTTGGGCAATTTACAATAAACAAACCCTAAAATAATCTAATTTGAATTAAAATATACCTGAGAAAGTCAAATAAAATATATTTTTTTTTAAAAAATGTACATACTAGGCAGCAGCAAGGCAGTCAACAAATCTGAAACAATATGAATTAAAATATGACTAGCATATAATTAAAATATGGTTACAAAGCCTGGGCAAATAGACAATGAAATGATGCTAATATGGTTGCTAATATGATTCCTCCTCTCTGAGGAGGATATTCCATAAATAAGTTGCTGATGTACAAAGGTCTCCCTCCCTTGCACAGACTCACCTAATCTCCTTTGGTGGAGAGACCTGGAGGAGGGCCTTATTAGAAGTCTTAAATACATCTAAGTAGTTATTAAGGGTTTAATTTGACTTGAAAGGTTTATCTGTTCTTAAATGGGCAGTGGGATTCAGCAAACCACTTCTTTTCAAATAATGTTACCTCAGACCTTAGTAGCTGTCAGGCCTGGAAGCCATCTTTTGCATTGGGCTTTCAGGCCTGCCACATTTGCTACTGTGGGAAACTGGGAGGGGGGAATTGTATGGAGCCAGGGTGATATATAGTCATAATAACATTCCTTTCTCAGAGAGTCAAGAACATCTTGCCCTGGCCTGGATGGATGAAACTGGGAGGCATCTCCAGTTGAGACGGTCCTTGATTGGACCATGTGATGGACATGTGGGTGTTGGGCAGGGACTTGTAATTTCCTTTGGGTGGGGAAAACCTGGAAGCTTTCAGATTCAGGTTTTCCTAGATGTGCCAATATGACATCTCTAATAAAATGGAACTTTGTGGAAACTCAAGCCTCGGAGTTTTCTTTCGTTGGGGTTGTTACTTGAAACCCTGACAGTAGCTGTACTTTACTTGAAACTTTGCATGCTATGCCAAATTCTAATGTATTTTGTTTAGTTTTGGTTTAGCACAGTGTGGTAATTCAGTTCTGTGACTTCTAAGCCATGGTTTCAACAAGATGAACATTTTTTTTAACCAAGAAGAACAAGGAAAGAAAAGAAAAGAAAAGAAAGAAAAGAAAAGTTTTGCTTTCTGGGGGCTGCATGGCTCTTTCACCAGTGATGCTTTTATCTTTTTCTAGTGAAGGTTGAGGATTTAATGTCTGTTTTGCTCTCTAAAATAAAAGAATATAATTCTCACTGTGAGGGAGGTTTAACTTTTTCCAAAGTCAGTTCCCATGAAATAGACCAAAGGGTTCTGAAGTTGTGAGCCATGGTGGCACAGTGGTTAGAATAAAATAGTGCAAGCTACTTCTGCTGCCTGCTGTCTGTCTGCAGTTTGGCAGTTTGATTCTCACTTGCTCAAGGGTGACTCAGCCTTCTGTCCTTCCAAGATCGGTAAAATGAGGACCCAGATTGTTGGGGGAAATATGCTGACTCTGTAAACCGCTTAGAGAGCGCTGTAAAGCACTATGAAACAGTATATAATCTAAGTGCTATTCAGGGGTGGGTTCTACTTACCTTTACTACCGGTTCTGATGATGCACGTGCTTTGCGTGTGATCGGTGTGTGCTTTGCATGCATGCATGCCGAATGGGCGCTCCGCGCCGAAGAGGCACTCTGTGCATGTGCAGTAGCTTTTTTGTGAAAAAAACCTCAAATAAAAGCGTTCTGCGTATGCTCACGGAGTGCACGGAGCCCCGAGAACTGTAAGTATGGGCACGCGGGTGGGCCCAGCTCCTGGTCGTGGAGAACTGGTTCAGTGATGTCACAATGTCACTGCTGCCAGATCGCACAAACCAGCCCGAACCGGGAGAAACCCACCACTGGTGCTAATGCTGTTCAATGTATGAACTCCAAAACTGGCTTTTTAAGAGCCCTGAACCACATGTGTCACCTGTTGTATGTTAAAATCTATTTGATCTCAGGGGGTAATTTATCAGTGGCCTCATTCTGGTGGTGAATAGAACCAATCCATTTTTCCTTCTATGACTTACCAGTACCTCTACTATGCCACAGCCATTGTTATTCACTAGACTAGCAGAGGAATAAACAATAAGGTATTTATCTCAGTGTGGTATGCTTAAGCTTCAGGTTGTCTTGCCCTTTGGAAATTTGAATGTGTTTTGTGGGAACTCTGACAAAGGGCTGCCATGGTAAGCATAACCAGTCAAAATGTCATTTATCATAAGGCAAACTAATGAAAGTGATCCACACTCCTTAAGTACTTTAAATAGTGCTTTGAATCCTAGCTGTGTAGCATATGGTAGAATATCTATAGATCAATTAAAAGAAAATGAAAGAAAGAAGACAATAATATTCCTGGTTCTTAAGTATAATAAAGTATTAATTCAGGTAAAAATAGCAGTGATAATTAGTTAAATGAGATTTTTATCATTGATGAATAATCATGTTTTTGATTAGTCTCAAAACTGTATATCTATTTTGATCATAACAAGTGTTTCTCATTAAAATTGTATAATTTTAATGATGGACTGGAAATTAATAGACATTATTTCATTGGAGTGGAAAGTCCACTAAAAAGTAAAGTTATAATAAAATGCATACTAAAATAGTTTGGGGGTTTCTAATAGAGCAACATATGTGTAGAAATAATATATATGGTTTTCATTATCTAGACGCCAGAAGTAGAATCTTTTGTATTGTAGCCAGAATCATTATGGGAAACATATCCTTGTCCTCATATCTTACATTTGGGGAAAGTGCTATCCTAAACATATTTCAGTATTTGAATTGATACTTTTTAATCAAGTAAACTAATTAGTTAGAATATAATTTAAAATGTTTTAATATTTCTGATTTACTCACATTCCTATTTATTCGACTAATTCCAATTGACTGAATTAAATATATTAAATATATATATAAAATATTTGAATTAAAAATATATTCTTCAGGATATCTTAAGCCCTATTCAGGTGTTCTGAATCCAGACTGACTGTTATGCATGTGGTGGCTGCCTATATGATTCTGTGTTATTGGGATCCCAACTCAAATAAAAACCATTGCTAATTCAATTGAAGATTTTTTTTCTAAAGACATTAATATGGAATACTTGACTGACTTTTTAAAAGCTGTTGAGATTGTAAATTCCAATTTTCACTTTAAAGAAAAATGAATTTCAGGTTAAACACATAATTTTTCTTTAACCTATATTCTCCAGATCCTTTGAAATAACAACTTCCATATTTCCTAATTGGTATATCCTATTAAACATGCTGTGAATTCTGGAACTATATTCTCAATATATCTAGACAACAAAACATTGACGAATGCAGAACCATTCTTTTTCCACTCTGTGTGATGACACCTAATTTTTCTCTTTGCCTTTCTGAAAAATGCATATATATAAATCAATAACCTCATCCCAGAATATTTCAGAATTCTTCTGAGATACCAAAGACAGTCAGAAATGAGGATGACATTTTAGACATAATGAATGGATTCATTTACACTGGAAATAATGTTCTCTTGGGAAACCTGAATAAATAGAAATCCAACACATAGGTATTAGAAATGAAATCTCCTCCTATCAAATTCTCACAATGGTTTTACCACAGTGAAAAAGTTCTTTAGAACTTATAAATGAGTATTCATTATAACATACTAGTTTTTGAAACAGTCAAGAACATTCTACAAATATAATGCATTATTCATATATACCCATTTAGGTGGAACAAATAATGGATGGTTCTCGTTTATCGAGAAGTCTATTTTGCTGACACAGTAAAACCTTTACGTAGAAAATGTATCCCAGGTATAGCCAAAAATGATGAAACAGCCACCATGGAAATGCAGCAAGCAAGCCAGTCCAGTGCTTTTGAAGTTGCTTCAGTCAGCATCAATAGTTACCTTTATTGCACTTTTATTCCTAAGATCTTTGGAAACTCAATAGAGGAAGCTAAAAACGAAATAAACAAACTATGTTTTTCAGTCAGTGGTATGAAACATAAAATTCTTTTTTTAAAAAATGAAATAAAGCTCAGTAGGGCAATTGGCAGCCTCAGGGGTTCATGGTACTTTGAATATCTTGTTTCATTAGCCCACAAAAGCCTTACAGCCACAACTGTTAAAAAAAAAAAGTGATGTGGCTTTACACAATTTTGAGTTCGGAAGCAGAATCATAATGTAAATCCTTTAAAAAAGAAAGTCTTAATTTAGTTTAATAAACAAATAACTCCTTATTTAATGAAGGCTAGAAAACCCCTGGTTCGCGGACCTGGTGGATCTGTTGGTTGCCTGCCCCTGGCGGATCCCCCAAGACTGATTCTATCTAACCCAGGGGGTCGTGCAGCACCCAGATCCACAGTGGCTGCAGTGGACCGTTTGGTCCTTGAAAGGGTCCTCCTGAGTAAGGACAACCTATCAGGGGAGGTCATAGATATTATTCAATCTGCTAGGCGCCCTTCGACCACTAGGATATATAATGCCACCTGGAGGTCTTTCTGTTCCTGGTACCTCAGGGCACATCTGGACCCTACTACCGCGTCAGTCGCTGAGGTCTTAGACTATTTGAGGTCTGGCTTAGATAAGGGTCTTGCACCAACTACGTTATACCACCAGGTGACGGCCCTGGCAACAGTTTTGTCCACTCCTTCCGGGGTGCCCCTCTCAAGACATCCAAGGGTAGCTGGGTTTCTTAGGGGTGCCACAAATTTGAGACCTCCAGTTATACACAGATATCTCTCCTGGGATCTCACCCTAGTGCTGCAGTCCGTTACAGCTGCCCCGTTTGAGCCGTTGGCCTCAGGTGGCCTCAGATATCTAACCTTGAAAGTAGCCTTTCTGGTGGCAATCACTTCTGCCAGGAGGGTTTCAGAAATTGCGGCCTTGTCTGTGAGGGAGGATTTGTGTCTATTTCGCCCCAACACTGTGGTCCTGTGGTTGGATGCCCAAGGTGAACTCTGATTTCCATCACGCCCCGGAGCTTATCCTTCCGGATTTTTGTCTGGATCCGAAACATCCTTTGGAAACTCAGTGGCACACCTTGGACGTTAGTAGGGTCCTCCGCAGGTACATCAAGTGTACAGCTCCCTTTCATAAATCCAAGACGCTGTTCATTTCATTTCTACCTTCTTCTTTGGGTCAAAAGGTTTCCTCTGCCACCATTGGGAGACTAGAAAAAGAATGCATGACATTATTCTGTAAATGCTAATGTTTCTACTCAACTCTTTTCCAAGATGTTAAAAGCAGTTCATCACCATCAAAAACATGGCCTGACCCTCCTTTTGTTTGGGTGTCTGGAGATGTCAATGTTTATTTTTGTGGTACACTGCCCAGGGTCTCATTGCTTAACTGGCTGGTGCTTATAAATTTAAATAATAATAGAGATTGGGTAGCCTTATTAAATGTGTGCATGCATGAACTTACTAAGAATTCTCAGTAATATTGATTTTGACAACGAAAGCTCTCTTCTTTGCATTAAGCTCTTTTCAACCTTTATTTGACATCTATAAGCAATTCAGGTATAAATATAAGCAATGCTAACTATCCAATGGGAAATTCTGGTCTTTCCTGGGGTTACTTTTTGATACTGGAAAAGTGTTTTGGCTAAGATTTGTTGCAACATTTTCTTCCTTTCTATCTCTAGATGCTGAAAATTGTAAGGGAACTTATAAAATAATGAAATTCTCAAGGGAAGATAAAACAGCTCTATCAATTCCAGTTGCTAAAAAATTACACAGCGATTCTCATTTTCATTTGCCCCACTAAGTTATGACCCAACCATGGCTGGGGCCTGGGAAGACAAGAGTTGACAGAATGAACTGGTTTTATTTTTTTTTTCCTGACTAGACTTTTGTCTAGCCCTCCTTTTATTCTTTAACACATTCCCTCAGCATCCTGTCACTTCAGCTGTCTTTTTGCTGATATGTTTGCTGGGCCAATGTGATTTGCCTCTTGGCAATTAACTTATTTATCTCTGGTTACTGTCCCCTGGTCCTTGTCTGATTTCAAATTTGACCTCCTTATCTCTTCCGCTTACTTACATGTGCTCATCCTTTGGTAGGGTCAAATTTTGGTCATTCTACTTCAGCTACTTTCCCCAAAATTTTAGTCCATGTAACAAGACTAAGGCTAGAAATTTCCTCCTTATTTTATCACCACTTCAACCAGGAAAGATATAGCTGAACTATACTGAGGAAAGCATCCATAGATAAGATAAGGCTATTAAGGCCCAGTAAGTTATTTTCAGGCTTATTTGTACTGATATCCTTACAGAGGTGCTTTCTTCATTAGAGTTAAAAAGTTAACTGGCTCTGAGAAAAGTAAAAGAATTAAAAAAAAACAACTACTACCCAAAACATTTCTGATGGATTTCAACATATAACCAGGGGTGAAATGCTACTGGTTTGCTCCGGTTCAGACGAACCAGTAGTGATAAAAACTGCCAGTTCGAACAAATCAATAGGAAAAAAAAAAAGCTACTGGTTCCTCCAAACCAGTATTTCCAATGATCAGCTGTGCAGTGGGATTTAGCTTTACTAGAAAGCAAGATTTTCTGCTTTCTAACAAAGCTAAATTGCGCACCACAACTGATCCCCACCCCTCATTGTTCTACTTACCTTCCCAAGCCTCCTTTTGACATGTACTGCACATGTGCAAGATGTGGGTTTCAGCAGGTTCTGAAACCTGCTGAACCAGTAGC
>JANHFM010002811.1:78389-93227 GCA_032468115.1 Grayia smithii
ACGATGATTGGACCTTGTGACCATTGGAGGAGGGAAGAGAGGAGTTTGGGGTTTTTTGATATACTGAGGGAAAACCCGGAACTTTCAGATTCGGGTTTTCCCAGGATGTGCCAGTTTACTTCTCCAAATAAAATTAACTTTTGAGACATGATCTAGAAGGAGTTTTCTTTCGGTGAAGGTCTTCTGGAACCCTGACAAGTATATTTTACTACTGGTTTGCCCAAACCAGTCCAAACCAGTAGCATTTCACCCTGGTTATTACCCCCTGGGGTCAAAGCATACGAAAGAAACTCAGTATATGACTTTGATAATGTAAGAAGGTTCAGAGAGAAACATAGTCAGGCTTTCAAGCTTTTGTTATAGTACCCTATTACAATAATAGGCTATACCATTCCTGATTTTCCTGTAGACATAAGACATGAATGAATTGCTGCCTAGGCCACCCTCAATTTCATAAATTATTATTAGCATTCTAAGGATTCTTCACTACCACCACAATTTTCATCAGTTTGAAAAATAGATTATTTTTGAAATGACTTTCAAAGGAGGGGAATTTTAATGAAATGATCATATGTATTTTTAGACATAAAATGCGATAGCAATAGCAGTTAGACTTATATACCGCTTTACAGTGTTTTACAGTCCTCTCTAAGCGGTTTACAGTGTCAGCACATTGAGGAGTGGAAATTAGGGCCCTGTCTTTTATTGTACATAGGTAATCCTTGCTTACCATGATTATTCAAGGAAGGAGTGAAATGCTACCGTTTCGGACCAGTTCACCCGAACCGGTAGTAATAAGCTACTGGTTCGGGCAAACCAGTAGTTAAAAAATGCTACCGGTTCAGACAAATCGGTATTTCCGATGATCAACTGTTCTGTGAGATTTATATTCTAAATCGTGTGGCACAGCTGTTCCCCCCCTCACTGTTCTACTTACCTTAGAAAGCCTCCTTTTTCAGTGCTGTGCAGTAGCGCCTGTGGTGCACATGCACATGAAGCATGCATTTGGTGAGCACGACACATGCGCGTGCAGTGAACCATAGGATTTCGGAGCATTTCACCACTGGTTCAAGGTTATGATGGCACTGAAAAAGGGCATTTATGACTGATCTTTGAAATTATGGTTGTCACAGCACCCATGTGATTGCGATCTGGGTACTTGGCAACTGGCTCACACGACAGTTGCAGGGCTCCTGCCAGCTTCCCACAAGTAAAGGCAATAGGGAAGCCATCTGCTAAGTGGCCTGCAACTGGCCCTACCTGGCCCTACCTTTGTGGGCCACTTGCCATACTAACCTGGCCAGCAACAGCCATTTTTGGTGCTTGCACCATGCCTTATCTGCCTGCAAGTCTGCTTGTAAGCTACCTGGGACTCACTTAATGACTTGTGATCCTTACTGATCAATGGCAATAAAGAATGCTGGAATTGCCATTGCTAAGCAATGCAATCATGTGACAACATACTTTATGCCCACATTGTTTATGGAAATTCTGGTCCCAATAGCTGAGGACTACCTGTAATTTTCTCATTAGGTGACTGCAGCCTTCCTAGCTTACCACATTTCAGTTGAGTCTAAAAAAAGGAAGAGAAATATAATATTAAGTCCTCCCAGGGGGAAGACTTCAGAGTAATGGAAAGTTATATAACAGAAAGTGTTAGCAGCACACTCTTTCTATTCTAACAATACAAAAATGTAGCAAAATTCAAAAGAAATTACTAAGCACCCTAACAATGATATAAAAATACAGGATATTTGTTGTAGGGGAATATTTTGGCATAGTTATAAACTATCATCTACAAACATTAATACTATTCTTAAATGAAATATAATAATACAGTTTGAGCAAAACTGATCTGTTCAATGTTTTGACATTTCCAACTATTCGGAATTTGACATTTCCAAAGTTTAGTTTAATGTTTTTTTAAGTAGCCTAGAGAAGTTAACAATGTACAACTGTTTTTATATTGCCTATAATTATTTGGGGGTTTGGAGAAAATGCAGTATTTAATGATAAGGAGAAGGCAATGTAGATTTTTCTTGATTATCCACTACTTTAGCATACCATTAACTTAGAGTAACTACAAATATTTTAAACTGGCTGGGTGACTGGTTATTCTCTCTCAGACAAACCCACCTCTTCCTGTTGTTGAGAAGAAAATAGGAGAAGGAATATTTGGTATGTTTATCATCTTGAGTTATCTAAAAAAATAATAAAGGTGGCATAAAAAATAAATTAGTTGATGTGACGGTTGAATGATAAAATGAATAAGCCTGACTTAATCATTTGCTAAAAACTGAACGTTTTTTAAATTAAGCTTTTAAGAATTGAATCTGTCATCCATCTATAGACATATAGTTATTTTCTGAAATATGAGATATTTTTCCTTTAAAATTACAGAATTGATACATTTTTTGCTTGGAAAACTGTACAAACTACAGGAAAAAGGACTTCTTTTTTTTTTTACTGTAAGTATATATGCTTCATTCCCATGAGTAAATCTGTAATATTGCAACTTTGATGTTGATGATGATATGGATGGAAAAGTCACTGAATTATAAAACACTTTTGAAATTTGCATAGTTGAAATGAGAAATTTGTTTTAGTGTATTTGAAAGCACAAAATAACTTGTCGTGCTACTTGAATCATGGAGATTTACAGTATGTTAGCCTGACATCCCTGCAAATTCTGAATGGTGGGCCCGTCAAATCTGGAGGGTACCAGGCAGAGGTGATATTCAGCAGGTTCTGACAGGTTCTGGAGAACCAGTAGCAGAAATTTTGAATAGTTCAGAGAACTGGCAAATACCACCTCTGGTTGGCCCCAGAGTGGGGTGGGAATGGAGATGTTCACTATCCTTTCCCTGGAGTGGGGTGGGAATGGAGATTTTGCAGTATCCTTGCCCTGCCACGCCCACCAAGCCACACCCACAGAACCGGTAGTAAAAAAAATTGAATTCCACCACTGGTACGAGGTAGAAGAAGCTGTATGTATGCATCACTGCTATAAGCTTTGAGATAATGTTAAATATAAATCTTACCTCAGTTTATCATCTCTGTCATAACCTTTTAAACTGAGACTTTAAAATAAATCTACAAATTTTAGAAACTATAAAACTGCCAATATGCTTCTGTGCAGAGTAACATTTTTTCCTAGCCATTTGTCGCCTTAAGGGAAATCAAGCCTTCGTAAATCTTCCCAGAAACTATTCTCTGGGACGTATAGGTGATGACTCATGCAGTACAAATCAACAAAATAATCTAAGGAATCACATCCACATTTATTAGAAAATTATAAGGCACGTGCTTGGGGTTACAAATGCCTTACAAAACCAAACTACTGTAGCTACACCGTCTAACTTCTTTTTCTAAAGTTCACAAATCTTTTACTACCCAACAGCTATATGTTAATTAACGTTGTAAACTAATGTTAGGCCCCTGGGCTGATCTGACATTTCAGATTTGTATTTTTTTCTCTTGGGGCATTCAGAAGCTAGTAAGAGGTAGCCTTGTATGACATTATCAATATCGCAAGTGTTCAAATAAGGATATCTCAAAAGCACTGCTATTCCCAAAGAAATTTTGAGGAAAGAAAGATTCTGTTCACTGACAGCAAGGTGTGCATGATGTTCCCTGCCAATGGGGGAGATAAATGGATTTAATCCTAGCAATAATGATGAAAACAATGTCAGGGATGAGAGGGCTATTAACTCTTTCTGCATTCCGAGTTTCTGTCATGGAATTGCTACAAATTGAGTACTTATCCTGCTGTCACTATCCAAATACCTGTATTTTTTGTTAAAAAATATCTCTCTTTAATTGTGTTTTAATTGTTTTAATGTTAATTAATTTTTGAATTTTAATTAATTTATTTGCTGTTCGTTTGTAAAGCCTGTGAGCTGCCCCGAGTCCTTCGGGAGAAGGGCGGCATATAAATCGAACAAACAAACAAACAAACAAATAAATAAATAAATAAATAAATAAATAAATACATGTGTATCTGAATTATTATTTTTTTAATTGAATATTTACAACATTAAGGTACAAACTGCCCTTCCCCCGCACACACATTACAAAAATAGGGCACATTTTACTTTTATATTCACTTCTGTTACTTTCTAATGCATACTATGATGCTTGGATATGAACTGGAGCAACAAATGCTGTAAAACACAGTGCAGATGTGACTGCATGCACAGTTATATTTAGCTTGCTTGTGCAGTTTTATGCGTCATCTATTGTTGAATACTGAACTGAATTTGGAACACCAATTGGGGATTTGGATAGCATGTATCAATGCACAGATGTTTGTGGTAGTATCAAGACAGGTATCTCCATTACCAAGAACGAACAGAAACTAAAGAAATTGAAACCAGCTGCAAATAATTACATCACCTATTCCAAATGTATCGCAAAAATTATCTTTCTTACCATTGGAATTCTAAGCTGAATGAATTAAGAGAATCGGCAAGGAAGAACAGAGAGAAACAACCCTAACTTCCAATAACTAAGGACCAAACTGAACGTAATTAAATCCAAACATTTTAATGCCAATAGGAAGGATAGATTAAGTTATGAATAGGAATAGAATTCATGTCACTAATACATCTTTTAAAATATTACTGTTACTTGAATGAAGTTTTAGATGGATTATTGTCAAACAATTATTAAAAACAGGACATCTTGTACCTAAGATCTAAAATTGTATTTTAAAGCAATTGGTGTAATAACAGGCAAAAAGAAACAGAAGAAGATGAAAAGAAATTGTATAAGTAAGATAAAGTTGAGTGTATGTGACAGCATTCTCAGCAACGGAAAACTGCCAGATTTATTATTAAAGTAACCTTTCAATGTAGAAGTTGTGGCCAAAATGGCTGAAATCTACACTCTATTTTTGGTAATTTAAGGGTAACTTAAAGGTAATATAGCTGGTCCAATCACAAGTCTCTCTCATATGCTGCATGTATTTAAAAATCAGGCCACATATTCAGACCTTATAAATTATTCTAGAATCAATTGTAATGAAGAATTGTAAAGGAATGTTTCAAATAAATTGATTCAGCAACATGGATTAAGGGAGCTATAACTTCAGCTTGAATTAATGAGTTGTCATTCCCCAATACAGATGTGTCATCAGTACCCAAACACAGAGGTACTCAAATTATAAAATATGATTCTCTGGGGATTGCAAGCAAAGTGGAGGTGGAGGGGTGTGTGTGTGTGTGTATGTGTGTTACTTGCTTCCACTATGCATGAATAAAAGTGGCCTTCACTATGCTGTTGGTGCTAGACTAGACTGGACTAAGCCTCTTTTTCAGTAACTTCTTGCTTAACCTGTAACAGCCTCAACCTGTTCTTGAGCACCATCCAAGATATCTCAGCCAGGTTCAAGGTCCTCTTCCCTGGTTTTGTCTTCTTCCAACTCCAAGGATGGCTCTTCTTGAGCTTCTTTTTAGGAGGCATTAAGCCTCAAGACTTTTTGCTTTTTACTTCCTGCAGGAAGAGAATGTATCATACTGGAAATCTAGCCATGATCTAGCCGGGAATCTTTCTGGAGCACATTCCATTCTTGTTTGACTCTTTCAACTTGGTTGCTGTCAAAGCATAGAAGCATCCTTTCCTTGGCAACTGTATCTCAGTTAGGTGCATTCATAAACTTGCTTTCTTTCTCTAGGGCTTCTGTGCCTATTTATGGAGAGGGTCACAATTCATTTATTTATGATGTGTGAGCATGTGATATGCATTATGTGAAGAGGCCATAACATCACAAAGTTTGAGAATCCTTGCCCCAACATCAGGATTAAAATTAACCTCAATATCATGTTTAATAGTATTGACCAATTACTATTTTTATTAATGGAAAATTAAAATAAATTCAAAAGATTCAAAATTTGTAAGGAAATAAATAAAACTTGTAAGAAAATAAATAAGTAGGGGGAAAGCATCTAGACAATATATTTAGGAAAAGGTATTAAATGTATCTCTTATGTAATTTATATATGGAATTAATACAGTATCTAATTATGTACTTAATGCTTTTCAATTAAGCTAATTTAGTAAGAACCAACGTATTAGACAGTTTTAAGTATAGCCTTGGCATAGCTGATTTACTATTCACAATTAAGATAAGAAATACAGTGCAGTGGTGGGTTGCTCCCGGTTCGGTCCGGTTCGTGCGAATAGGTAGCGGTGATGCTGTGACATCACCGAACTGGTTCTACGCGTCCCGGACCTGCCCCCACCTCACGCGCCCGTACTTACTGATCCGTACGTAGAACGCGCGGAGCACGCTTGCGCACATGCGCAGGAAGCCTTTTTTGATGTTTTTCCATCAAAAAAAGCTTCTGCAAATGCGTGGGAGCGCCTGTTCGGCGCGTGCGCACATGCTGGATGCACACCGGATGCACGCGAAGCTCGTGCAGTGGAGGTGGAGTGTAGTGGAGGTAAGTAGAACCCACCCGATAGAGTGTTTCTATTTACTTATAAATGGAAGTGTGCCGATAGTATTCTTTCTTGTGGAAAATAGTGCTTTCTAGTATTGGGATCACAAAAATTGTGTTGATCTTGTAACTGGATTGGTGTTTGCTAAATATTAAAAAATGTATTACATATGCACTGGGTTTTAGCCTAATGCATAGTTAACATATGCATTGGGATTTAACCCAAACTGGTTAATGATCTCTTTTTATCCACATATATTAGAAAGCAGATAAGTACTTTCTTATGTCTAGAATACTTTGAATTTTGTAAAGTATGTGCTGTTAATTTGAATGAATGATTTATTTGTATTAGTTATGTCTCTTAATGACACTCATGGTAATTGCTCAAGTCAAATGTTTGGGGCTAATAGGTGAAAAATGTTCTTTCTTTCACAGTAGCCAATTTAATTGTTCTCAGAGATAGGCATGTGGACTAGAAAGTGCAGCTAGAATTTGCAACCCAAATTGGGTGCAAAATATCCCAGTGTAATTACTGACAGGGAAGGAGGAAAGCTATGAGTGGTGCAAAGAGCCACAGAGAGATACATGCTCGGCATTGCAAGACAAAATAGAAAGACCTGCACATGGATTAGAAAACAAATGAAAGTATACGATATCATCAAGAGAGTAATAGAATTTGAATAAAAGAATTGAAATAGAAATGGGCTGATCACATAGGAAGAAGAACTGACGGCAGGTATTTATTTATTTATTTTATTAGTTTGATTTATATGCCGCCCTTCTCCCGAAGGACTCGGGGAGGCTCACAACATCAAAAACGAACAATAAACAATTTAAATTAAAATTCAGAATTAAAATTGACAATTTAAAATTAATATTAAAAATAAATAAAATTTAAAAACCTCTGTCAGTCAGCTGATCTGCTGGAACAGCCATGTCTTCAAGTCATGGCGGAAGGATTGGAGGTCAGGGGACATCTGGAGCTCAGTGGGTAACCCATTCCAGAGGGTCGGTGCGTGCACAGAGAACACCCTCACCCTGTGAGCCACCAGCCGACATTGTCTGGCCGATTGCACCCTGAGGAGGACAGCCCTGTGTGGGGTGTGCACGGGGCATCAGGAGGAAGGCAGAAGGTGGTCCTGCAAGTACCCTGGACCAATGCCATGTAGGGCTATATAGGTGAGCACAAGCACCTTGAAGCGGATCCGGAGGGCCACCAGTAACCAGTGCAGCTCACACAGGAGCAGTGTCACACAGGAGTAACAGGAAGCTCCCGTAACCACCACCTGCGTGGCTGCATTCTGGACCAGTTGGAGCCTCCAGGTGTACCCCAAGGGCAGCCCCATGTTGAGGGCATTGCAGTAGTCCAGACGCAAAGTGACCAGGGCATGAGTGACTGTGCAAAGGGCATCTCGATCTAGGAAGGGGCGCAACTGGCGCACCAGGCGAACCTGGGCAAAAGCCCCTTGTGACAGCGGCTGTCAAATGGTCTTCTAAAGACAGCCAAGCATCCAGGAGGACACCCAAGTTGCACACCCTATCAGAGGGAGCCAGTAACTCCCCTCCCATTGAAAAAGATGGGGCCTCTAGACCATGAGATGCCGGTAACCACAGCCACTCAGTCTTGGAAGGGTTGAGTCTAAACCTGTTCCTACCCATCCAGGCCCGTACTGCCTCCAGGCACTGTGACAACACAGAAAGGGCATCCCTGGGACACATGTATTTGCCTTCATTTGTGAATAATGATTACTAGGGTAATAGTAATACTATTACTGCTTCATCACAGCAGAAGTCCATTTTCAACTACAGAGAAGGATATGTTATTGTGGACAGGTAATCAGAGAATTAAGATGACTAGGAAAAAATAGATAATAAAGAGATCTTTTTTTCCTCAAGGCCTCTGCTGAAGAGAATGGAACCCCTGGAGTGATGCGTGCTCCCTTCAGGGAGAGGCCTTTCCTCAAGGTGAAAAGGTGAAAAGGCCTTTCCTTTTCTGGTGAAAATAGAGTTCCAGAGCAATGTGCGCTCTCTTTGGGGGCTCTGTTCTCTTCAACAGAGGCCTTGAGGAAAGGCCTGTCCTGTTGAAAATAGAGCTCCAAAGTGATGCGTATATCCCTCCTGGCCTCCATTCTGGACAGCAAAGGCTCTTTGCAAAGTTGGCAAAAGGCTTTGCAAAAAGAGGGAAAGCTTCAGTGTTTTAGGCCTTCCCTCCATTTGCAAGGTGAGATCTTGTGCTACTGATCTCACATGATCTTGTGGGTTCTTTAGGCCTCCATTCTCTGCATGCGCACCGAAGGACTGAGGCCAAGAAAGCGAAGATCTTCACAAGCTGAATACAGTATCCACAGGCCTAGTGCCTATGAAGACCCTGCGTGGGGGTGGAGGGGATTGGCAGGGCAAATGTTGCAGACTAGAGCCTCTGCAGTCATTTGTAAGGGAAAACAACTGTCATGGCGTTGCAACATTTGAAGTTTGGGGACTTGTTCGTAAGTGCTAGGGGGCGCTTATTACATAACTCTGAACATTTGCTAAGGGAACACTCATAACCCGGGGATTACCTGTACTTTCAAAACTCTGAATTAAAAAAAAAGAAAGAAAACTAAACACAGAATTAAGGAAAGAATTGTCAAGTTTCCAGAAGTTTCATTCTTTTAGATAGACAGTGATGCAGCGTTGTCTTTCCAGAATACAGGTCAAGTGAGTGGACAATACCTGTGGGGAAGGCTATTTAAGAGATATGTGGTTGCTGTGACATCTTGTCAAGGGATCCTTAAAATCTGAAGTGGACACTTGCCTGGACACTTTACCTTAAAGCTGAAAATACCTCATGTGGCACTGATCAATTTCTTTTTTAAATGGGCATCATACATATAAAATTCAAGAAAATGCATGGTAAGTCTTAAAGCACACAAACTGAAATTATGTTCTATCTACCTTGCTCTGGGAAGGCAGGAAAAGAGGGATCAGTTTATATTGGGAATACTAGATGTTCCTGTGAAAATAGTAATGCAAATGCATACAAAAATGCATATGCTGATTTTAGTTTAGGTTTTTTGTTTGTTTGTTTTAGTTGAATAAAGTAGGATAAAATGGCTTATTACAGAATTTATGCAAAACAAATTCAGGTCATACATAGATATATTCTGATTTGCACATTTTTTCTTAATCATTTCCTGTCAACTGAAATATATCCCATGCTAAGAGTTATGCATATAATCTCAGCATAATTTATTCCTTGGAGAATCCTCAACCTATTTATGAGATTTCTGTTTGTTTGTTTGTTTGTTTGTTTCTTCCTTAAGCCATTACATTAAATAGGAGCTTTCTTTATAGACTAAG
The DNA here is from genome assembly GCA_032468115.1 of Grayia smithii. Classification (NCBI taxonomy): domain Eukaryota; kingdom Metazoa; phylum Chordata; class Lepidosauria; order Squamata; family Grayiidae; genus Grayia; species Grayia smithii. Next base: position 88,169 of record JANHFM010002811.1, read on the forward strand.
CATCTAGTCTAGTCATTGTGATGCAATTTTCTTCAAGGAAATTCAGAAGAGAGTGGATTAAGGTTAATTCTCTATTGAGCAGGCTTAAAATAGCTAATTAAAGGGCAGGGAGACCAGCCAAAACTCTACCTCATGACTTGCAGAATGAATGAAAGTGCTCAGAAATAGAATGAAAGCCCAAGAAACTGAGCAATGAATAACAACTTTATTTTCTTAGATTGATTTGATATAATACTTATATCAATACTATGTCTACATAGTGCACACCAAATATATGTCTATGTCTGTGTCTAATTTAGATGATAGGTTGAAGATAGATAGATAGATAGATAGATAGATAGATAGATAGATAGATAGATAGATACCATTTTTATACTATATCATCTCATAGCAATTTACAGTAAAAACAGAAATAAAATACACAGTAAAACAATACTTAGTACACCATTATATAATAAACTGCACTGATGATATTACCTAATTTGGTAATGAAATGTCTGCAAGACAACAACCAAGTTCAGAGAGCACCAAGGACCCATCACTTTAATCCTGAGCTACTATTAGTCTCTTCTATCAGTAATATATAGTACAGTATAAAATATTCATTAAATATATATTCATGCAAATATACTTTCAATGTCCATCCTGGAAAAGGGGTGAGTTTTCAATAGGCAAAGGTTTTTGGTTTTTTTTTTATAGATTTTATGGGAAATATCATCAAATAGTAGGGGAAGGAGATGATGTCAGAATACCATAGGACAGTTCTATCCATATGCAGCCATTCATTCAATGGCATTAAAGCTGACAACATCTATACCCTTTAGAAGGAGTCCGGAGAAGAAACACAACAATTACCGTGTTTTCCTGAAAATAAGCCCTCCCCTTAAAATAAACCCTCCACTGACAATAAGCCCTCCCCGAAAATATTTAAAATATTTAAATGCATGCGCCGCCACCACCCACCATTTCCTCTGGTTAGGGTTAGGAGGACAAAGCTGGAAATCAGGTAAGATGGCAAGAGAAGCCCCATCTTGCTCCATGCACCCCAAAATAATAAGACCCCCCCAAAAAATAACGCCAAGTGCTTATTTCAGGGTTCAAAAAATATAAGACAGGGTCTTATTTTTAGGGAAACATGTTAATATTAGTTCTATCTTCATTGTAAGATTACATTAACAGAATCATGGAAGTCTGAATGTATTTTTCCCCACACATTTTACTCTCCAGAAAATTAGGAAGGGTCTCTTCTGAAATGTTCCCCACATCTCCCCCTCCTTCGGTGGACTGTGTTATCTTTCACGTGATGATTGCCTTCAGCTCTCCCAAGATCATTCCCACATATCATCAGTACCCTTGGATTGCCTTGTAATCAAATAAGTGCACACTCGCTCCACTTACAATAACTTCCCTGAAATTCTCTGTTGCTATAATAGCCATGTTGAAAGCAAATTCATCAACTTAAATAAGAATAGATAGAGGAGAGGAAAGCAACATTTGTACACAGAATGCAGCCATTAAGCATTTTATTGTCTTCCTATTTGCCAACCCACCATTAGCTTTTAGGGGTAGAAGACCTCACATATTAAATGCTACGAGAACCTGGCAACTGTATAGAAGACTTTCAACAAATATGATGTAATCTGCATGGTGAATGGAAGGGACAAGCCTCTTCTTCTTGGCAGCCTGGTGAATATTGGAAGCTGGCATAATGAGCTCTCCTTTCACTGTATTGTGAGAAGACAAGTTCCATTTCTTATCTTTGCTATCCTGGGATAGGAAACTCCCTTTCTTTCTATCACTTTTTCTGTGAATTTTGAAGCTGTTTAACCTTTTTTTCTACAAGACCCAAACCAAACTAAATGAAATTGAAACAAACAAACAAAGGAAAAAACAATCACCAAGTTACGTATATTATTATAACTATACTGTCTCAGCAAGTGAGAATGTCTTAAGTAATAGTCCTACTTTAGTTTAAGTTCCATTTGGAACCCAAGTCTACTTATTTATCTGTTAGATTTATATGCCACTTTCTTTGAATGCTTTAAAGAAAGTGGCATATAAATCTGTTAGATTTATAAGCCACTTTCTTTAAAGCATTCAAGGTTGCTTTAAATCCTGTGTGGTAAATTGAGGTGAGAGAGGATTATTGAATGAAAATTATCCAGTAAGCTTCCATGGATGAGAGTGGGTTTGAATCGGTTCTTCCTGGTTCTAATCCAGTACGTTGCACAGTATATTACTATAACTCTCCCATCACATAAAAAAGGAAACATTCTTTTAAGAAACCTTTACCAGTTTTAGATCATATAATAGGCATTATTACCAACTTTATCTAATAGGCATTCTTATTAACATGGATTCTTGGAATTCAGAAAAATATTAATGTAGATTGGGTTTAGATATGGACATTTATGCCTAAAATAGGGGTTTCCAAACTTGGCAATTTTAGGACTTGTGGACTTCAACTGATTAAGAAATTCTGGGAGTCGAAGTCCACAAGTCTTAAATCTGCCAAGTTTGGAGACTCCTGGTCTAGAAGGAAAAGAAGGACAAGGGTTAACATGGTAGCTGTGTTCCAGTATTTGAGAGGTTGCCACAAAAAAAGGGGCTCAATCTATTCTCCAAAGCAACGGAAGGCAAGACAAGAAACAATGGATCTAATGTTTGAATGTTTATTGCATTTATTGCATTTATCAATATAATCAAGTAGAGAAGCAACCCTGGAACTAAGGAGAAATTTTCTAATAGGGAAAACAATTAACCAGTGTAATGGCTTGCCTTCAGAAGTTGTGAATGCTCCATCACTGGAGGTTTTTAAGAAGAGACTGGACAGTCACTTGTCTGGAATAGTATGGGTTCTCCTGTGGATTGGACTAGAAGACTTCCAAAATCTATTCCAACTCTGTCATTATCTTAAATGTTCTGTTAAGTAGAGAAAAAAACAGCACCAAGTAAAACTATGAACTGGAGCTAGTATTTTATAGAGAAAATATCTTATCCAGTCAAGAAAACCTCCATTAATGAAGCATCCATAATTTCTGAAGGCAACTTGCTCCATTGGTTAATTGTCTCACTGTTTGAAAATTTCTCTTTAGTTCTAGGTTGCTTCTCTCCATGATTACTTTAATGCTCTCCTCGAAATTTGAAATAGGTTCAAAATTCTTCCTTGGATATATATATAAAAGGTGATAACCACCATTTCAAACTCCTACATCACTAACCATAACAGGAAAAATAAATGCCTGCTTCAGATGCCAATAGCTTGTGACATTAGTTCAGATCTGATACATTTCTCGCAATATTTTCTTTGACAAAATAATTTATCTTAATTTATAGCAAAACCTAGAGTTGTAAAAGTGTTACGATAGTTTAAATTGTCGAATTTGGCCATTGCTAGGAAGTTATACCATTAGCTGCAGAACTCACAGGTTAACATTTCTTATCATCTGCTCTCTCCTCCTTTCCCTTAGTTCCAACCATCTGGCACATGATGGATCTACCTGCCCTTCAGTACTTAAAAAACATTTCAAACCCAGCCTAGCAGATTTTCCGCAGCATGAATGGACAAGTTTAATGACTTCACATGGGCAATGCAGTAAATGAAGTAGATAAATCCTGACGATCACAACACTGCAATGCAATACCCTCGAAATTTCAGAATATGTCTTTTAGCACAGACTTAATTGGGGTCCTTCCTTCTCTGCACAAAACTCAATTTACATGAGCAGATCCCAGCCCTCACCATAAACTCTAATTAAATGCACTAATTGTAGAAAAAATATTTTTAATTACATCCTCTGTGGATAAATTTGAGCATTATTATACACAAATTCCTGACCCATGATTGAGCGAACTAATATATTCTTGGAGAAAGAGGATTCTTGGGTATATTTTTTCAATTCTACTTAATGAATTTTTAGCATGTTCAGCTTTTTTCTAGAGTTGAGCGGAATTATTCCCATTCATCCCTCTGCGGTTGAGCAGCCTGAAAGAATTTTAGTTTAAAGACACGACTTCATATGCCAGGAGAAATACAACAGTACAAAAACAACTTTGAATTTCTATAGCTCTGCAAACCCATTCACAAATCGGGATTGAAGTCTGTGAACGTTCTGGACACAGAATTCAATTTGAGTTTAGGAAATGAACTGATGTGCAGATGCATTTAAATATGCAGATATTGTAACATTAGGCAGAAGCTGAGATATGCATAAAATCTTGTTATCTTCATACCCTTTTGGTTCAAAAAGTTCTTTCCTTCTTAATGTTATGACTAGCTGAACACACAAATGATCATATTAAGAATCATACTTAAAATGTGAAAGGACTGATTTATCTCCTGTCAAAATGCCTCAAAAGCCACATAAAACAAGGCCCATTTGTAAAATAATAAAAAAAAAGCTATTGTAAAACAATTATAGGACATATGCCATTATCAAATTTGTAATGCTGCAATAACAATTAAAAAGCTAAAAGAAAGAACAAGAAGAAGCATTCTTCAGAGTCTGAAATTATTGGTTGTTTTCTGAAATCTGTAATGCTTCGTTTCTTCTCAACTCTTCCCACACTTAGCCATTTTTTTTACTCTCTCCCTTTTCTATCTCCCATTTAATGGCCAACATGCCCCTTTAAGTCACACTTGTCATTTCGAAGTCATTCTTTCCATTATGCACTGCCATGTAATTATTTGTGTGTGTGTGTGTGTGTGTGTGTGTGTTTGTTTATTTTAATATATATCATAAAGCAGTGGGGGGAGAGAGAAAGAGAGACAGAGAGCATTGAGAAATGTATTATTTGAAGATATACAGTTTTAAGATAGTTATTGTGTATTTTGGCTGATTGTAAAGTAATGTTTAGACTGAATTTGGCCACCTATAGAGTCCTTATATATTATATATTATTATGACGTGGTGGATGCTGACCTTGTCGATCAAAAGGTTGGCAGTTCAGTGGTTGGAATCCCCAGTGCCATGTAACGGGATGAGCTCCCGTTACTTGTCCCAGCTTCTGCTAACCTAGCAGTTTGAAAGCACGTAAAAAATGCAAGTAGAAAAATAGG
>JANHFM010002811.1:129230-140956 GCA_032468115.1 Grayia smithii
TAAAATTTGATATTAAAATTAAAACATTAAAATTTAAAAGCTAAAAAACAGTAAAAAAGCCCAGGCCACTCAGTTGAAGTTGAAATAATAATAAATAATAATAACTAAATTAAAGGGGCAGTATTTGCACTTTAGCAATGATGGGTAACTATTATGACTGCCTCTTGAACAGTCAGTGTGGTGAAACAAATCTGTACATCCCATTCATGAAAACCCCCAACTCCCTTTACACATGGATTAATGGAACAACATGCTGTAAAAGGGTCTCAGAAAATCACACATCGCATTAAACATCTCTAGGGAAATGCCCTGACAGTGAACAATCACTTTTCATTTCGTGATTTGATTTATTTCCTTTATTATTTTTACAGCAGGGCTGAGGATGAAGAATGGCAGTGATAAAAGGTTAGGAAAATACCAACGAAAGCCCAGGAATCCAGATGGAAAGTTTGATCGTCTGGGTGCTCCCGATTAAAAGCTATGCTGTAAATAGGTCATGATGTTCAGTCAAAAAAACAAAACTCATCAGCAAGCATTAACCCGTAAGTAGTTTTTACTAAGGAATAGCGAAACAGAATAGAAAAAAAAGAGAGGACTTGAATTGAGTTTGGCCAGCTCACTCAACATTATTTCTACGGGACCCAATTCAAATGGAGAAATGAGCTACCTGAAAATGCATAATTTTTTTTTAAAGCAGTCTTGTTTTTCTTAGTTATGTGTCCCAAAGGTGCTTTTTTCCAAAAGGCAACTGGAATTTCTTGGTTTTTTTCTTGGAAAACGTCTCGGATGGGAACTAACAACCATGACTTGGATGATTGAGAATCTCCATAGACTCTTTAGTTATGTGGTTTAAATCAGTGGTTCTCAACCTGTGGGTCGGGACCCCTTTGGGGGGTCGAACAACCCTTTCATAGGGGTCACCTAAGACCATCGGAAAATTCATATTTCCGATGGTCTTAGGAACTGAGACACCGCTCCTCTATCCATCTCTAGGCGGGTCTGCCCACATGCAGATCCGCCCACATACGAGCACCCGGTGTGATGACATCATCACACCAACCACATCACATACACCCTGTACAAATACAGGTGTATGTGATGGGGTTGGCGCCGTACTTATACGGACCAGTCACATGTGTAGAGTAGCAAAATTACAGTTATGAAGTAGCAACAAAAATAATTTTATGGTTGGGCGTCACCACAACATGAGGAACTGTATTAAAGGGTCGCGGCATTAGGAAGGTTGAGAACCACTGCTCTAAGGTTTACAGGACCTGCAGAGTGGCAAATAAAAGACATGATCAGAAAAAACTTTGACTGGTATTTCAGCTGGAATCTTTCCAAAACTGAGAACTGAAAAAGGTGGTAACTTTCACCTTTGTTACCTTCTAGTTAGACTACTTCATTTTTTTTTGCGTGGGTTATCATTGAAAAAGCTTTGAAAGCCACAGTAGTGCAAAAAGTAGCAACACTTCTGCTGATCAGTAGTTTACCAAATCAATATCTGTGCAATAGGGATGTAATGGTTACTGATTGGCTACTGGGCCCAATTCAAGTTTACTATAAAGATCTTTGTGACCTCAGTCATTGTTACCTTTGGAACCACATCTTTGAAATATAATCTGTGCTAGGCACAGAAACAACACAGCCAGAAAGAAGGCTTAGTTCCCCTTAAATGTTCCAACTTTTCCCCAAAAGTCCCACCATTCTCTGCAAGTCCAGGAGCCAACCTCTAAACATGCACCTCCTATAAGAGCAGCCACAGTTCACCATCCGGAGTATAAGTATGTCATAGCAATCTCGCACATAGCCAGGCCAGCATGGCAAACAAGACAAACAAGACAAAATGCAGCAAAGTATCCAGAGGTTGGTAGCAGCACTTGAGGCTGGAAAAAGCAATGCTTGTTCCTGACAAATACCCTCCCAACTGTGTCTCTATAACTCTCATTCCTAAGGTGAGCCTTGTGAAGAGGGGCGGGGCATCGTCCTCTCGAGTCATCAAGTTGCCCTGTGCTGATCCTGTCTCCTTTCCATTCTTTATGCTCAAGGATCAGGGCGAAAAGGTAATTGCTTGTCACTGGAGCTCCATCGCCCCTCTGATCCACTGCCTGTCCTGTCCTCCCTCTTTGCCTGGTCCTCCTGTGCCCCCTCTCCCTTGCTGGTGCCTCGTCCTGCTCTTCTGGTTGATTCCTCCATTGCCCTAGTTCTGTCTCATTCTTCTCCACAGTCTCAGGCTCCGATGAGGCCATGACAGTCTGCCTGGTCTAGTATACACTTGCCAGTATGCACATCTAGATAGACCAAAGTAGCAAGAGAATGATCTTCTTCATATCAGCTCCTTTAATTTTGAGAAGCTTCCCTCCTTGAGATCCAGGGGCCCTGCTTTATTACAGTTAGGTAGGTAGTCAAAATGCCCTTATCCTATAGGACCGTGATGGCAAACCTATGGCACGCATGCCACACATGGCACAAGGAGCCATATCAGTGGGCACATGAGCTCAGCTCTGGCACGCATGTGTGCTCCAGCCAGCTGATTTTCAGGCCATCTGGGCCCACTGGAAGTTGGGGAACAGGCCATTTCCAGCTTCTGGAGGGCCTCTGGGAGGATGGGGAAGGCCCGTTTTTGCCCTCCTCAGGCTCCTAAAAAGCTTCTGCAGTCTGGGGAGGGCAAAAAATGGCCTACTGGGCCATCGTGCCATCGCGTGTCAAAAGCATGGGGAGAGTATGGGGGGTGTCCTGCGCACATACACGGGGCACATAGAATTATGGGTGTGGGCATGCACATGCATGACCCCCCCCTCCTGCTTTTGGCATGCGATGGCAAAAAGGTTAGCCATCACTGCTATAGGACAATTGATGGGGAAAACCCTAATAAACCCTATTTATTAGGGTTTAATAAATAAACCCTATTTATTTAATAAATTTAAATTTATTTAAATAAATTTAAATTTATTTATTAAATTTATTTAATAAATAGGGAAACCCTATTTCCCTATTTATTAGGAAAAATGCTAATAAACTGGTCAACATTTTCAAGGTTTTAATTTATACTTAAGTGGTGATCGCTTTTATTATTATAATCTCAATCAAGTACAGGAAATATTCAACTTACAACAGTTCATTTAGTAGCTGAAGTTACAATGGCACTGAAAAAAACTGACCATGTTTCCTGCTTACGACCATTGCAGTTTCCCCATGGTCATGTGATCAAAATTTGGATCATATGGCAACTAGTTCATATTTTTGACAGTTGCAGTATGCTGGGGTCATGTGAGCCTCTTTTATGACCTTCCGACAATGGAAAAGAGAGATTCATTTAACAACTGTGTTACTAATTTAATAAAACAGCGATTCACTTCACAACCGCAACAAGAAAGCTCATAAAATGGAGCAAAGTTCACTTGTCTCACTTAGCAACAGAAATTTGGGGCTCAGTTGTGGTCATAAGTCAAGGTCAACCTATAAGTAGGCAATAGATATAATTGTATATTAATTAAATAAGCAAAGCAAAACACAAGGAAATAAAGCAACTAATATTCCAACAGAAAATCATGAGGCAATGGGTATATCTAAAAGCCTTGTCAATAAAAAGGTTTTCACTTGGCGCCTAAAAGAGATAATAGTATGATTTTTTTAAAAAAAAAAATCCCTCTTCCCTTCAGTTTGTTAGTAAATGGCAGTAGAAGCAGCGCCACTTATTTGAGATTTTCCTAAGGTTTTTTTTTTTTTTTTTAAATAAACACTTCTGAGTTTTCCACATCCTTTCACACAGTTCAGCAGCTGGCTGACATTAGCTAATGCATTTTTCATACCCTTTTAGGAAAGGTTTGTAGCTTTCATTTGAAAATCAGCCTTGTGCGTTTTTTAAATCTGACTTGAAGATGCCTCAGTGATTGCTGTATTATAGCTAGGCAGCTAATGTCACCCATGAAAAAAAGGAATGGAAAAGTGAAAGTGGTTACAAGCCTATGCACCACGCTGCCACTTCATTCCCATGAACTTCAATGGGATTGAAGCAGTCTTCCCACTTGTAAAGTAGAAATCAGTATCTCTTGGCAACTAATTATTTTCTTTCCTTAATAGAGATTTTATAGAGTGCTTCCATAGTAATTTGAGGCAATTAATCCTTTCCAGCTTTGCTCATTAGGGTTTCTTGTTTTCCAAGGGCATTTATGCCGACCCCATGATTATGTTATGTGACAGTAAGAATTTACCAAAAAGGAAACTCATTCCAAAAATGTAAAGTTTGATTGTTGGAAGTCCAGAGATTATGGAATTTGCTTTATGACACCTATACCGATCCCAGATGCAACTGTGCATAATAAAACAAAGAAACCAGGATAATGGGGGAAACAGACATTCACGGGCACACATCCAGGCCAGATTTTTAACTCATCTGGTAAAACATGTTTTATAAAGCAGCTATCATCTCTTAAAATTACAATAGTAAAAAAAATATAACTATCTACATTCCATCTACTTTCAGGATATAATAGATCAGCTGCCTCAGTCAGCAGTCTTGCTATGCTAAATATCAGGGTTGTCACTACATGAAAAAAAAATCTGAAAGCTGTTGCTTTTATACACCATGTAAATTAGCTTTGACTGGAATAATTTTGAAGCTCATGAACAAACAAATAAAATAAGTGTACAAATAACACATTGTGCCTGTGGAGAAATTCTTTGACATTTAAAGGTCTAAGGCTAATTTTCATTCATATTTATTTGTTCATTATATTTGTAAACTGCCTCAATCCAGGGAGACACAATTCTGTACAACACAGAATTATAAAATCAAAAAGGATTTTAGAGGATAACTAATCCAACCCTTGCTTAGTGTAGGGTCATTAGAGTATCTTCAAATAAATGATCATCTGTTCATTATCATTTACACTACTTGATGAGTCATGAATGTCCACTTCAACTTTGAGTCCTTCTGACTTTGGATTTTAAATCTGCGTATTAGGACAATAAGGGATAAATCTACCCCTTTTTCAATATTTCAAAGATGATTGTCATAGCTCAATAACCTCTTCTGTAAGCTAAACATTCCCAGACCTTTCTGGGAATAATAAAATAATAAAATAAAAATAATAAACTTATAATAATAAACTGATTGTAAGTGGTTTCATACTATTCCCTTCCTATTCTAAAGGATCATGGGTATCTAACCCAAACTTTACAAATTAAGTTCATTGATATGTAAAATGGCTTCTAGTGAGTGTTTTTCATTATTTTTATAATCAAGATGAGATTCTTAGCCTAAGCAAAACTGACTTTTTTCTCAGTGTAACTGAAATATTTTTTATTAAAGCTTCAAAATAAAGAAAAATATAATGTTGCCTATGGGAAGAAAGGGTGGGTGGCTCACTCAGAATGAAAGAAGCAGTAATTTTTCACTTCGCATTCAATTGTCATAATTTACATGCAAAATATTGCTTCTTTTTCCATACCTCTATGGAAAATGTAAGCTTTTCTAAGTAAAGTTTGGGATTGACTGATGGTGATTTTTGTCAATGCTAATGGTACTAAAGTGGTGCGCCAGATGTTTTGAGTTGTTATTATTTTGACATTTACATTTGTAGCAATATTAGAATGGCCTAAAATATCTAAAATAAATACATAAATAACCCTAATATCCCAAAATAACTAATCCAGAGTCTGTAACTGAAATATTTTGCATTCATCCCATGCTGCTCCATTCTTTTTTTCTGATGCTTTCTCCTTTTAATTTTTAAAAGTTTTGCTATACCAAATAACAAAGGAACAGTACAAATGTATACATCAGTATTAATGAATTGATTTACTCAGTGGTGGGTTTCAAATTTTTTTACTACCAGTTCTGTGGGCGTGGCTTGGTGGGCGTGGCTTGGCTTGTGGGCGTGGCTTGGTGGGCATGGCAGGGGAAGGATACTGCAAAATCCCGATTTCCTCCCGATCAGCTGGGACTCGGGAGGCACAGAATAGATGTGGATGGGGCCAGGCAGAGGTGGTATTTACTAGTTCTCTGAACTACTCAAAATTTCCACTACCAGTTCTCCAGAACTAGTCAGAACCTGCTGAAACCAGCCTCTGGATTTACTACTACAACAACAATAAAAGTAGAAAAAAAGTCTGGAAACTATATTAGGAAAAATTATCCTTTCCTCCACCTGCAATCCCCCCCGCAAAAAAAACCCTGACTTACTCTCGAAAATCTTATTTTTGGTTCTTTTGTTAAAACAAAAAAGGATTGATAACAAAATTTGTACCAACCCTACATTGCTGCAAAACAGGTGTAAGTTTTTCTTTCCAAATCTGTATGATAATTTTTAGCTGTTCTTTTTTCTAAAAACATATCTGATTTTTTAATTAACTTACCTGAACTTTGGAACGTATCTTGCATATAGAGGAGATTGTGTAGATAATGATTAAAAAAATAACTATAATCCATATTATTTGATTACTATGAACTAGGTGAACCAGTTGTGACTCAACAGCACAGCTCCCTGAATTCACCAAAAATGCTATCCCAAAATGATCTAGATATATGACCTGTGATTGCTGATCAATAGCGTAACTTTAAAATAGTTTTTAAAGTTCTTTTTTAATTTTTTTATAAGTTACTATTTTTTCTGGGCTCTTTGCTTTTTCACAAAGTTGTTTCTTGTCTGAAATACATTTTAAAACAAATTGGAAAACTGGAACAGATGGCACTTAGGGAGTAGAGCACTACAAACTCTTCCTTCAAGACCCATTAATTCAATGCATCTTTGTCCCATATCCATACAGAAAGAAATTATTCACTGTGTATCCTATCAATATATAATGTATGTCACACAGAGATCAAAACAGAGAAAAAATATTTTGACATGTACCAATCAAGTGTGAAAGTAACTCTTGGTTTTAATGGTTTATTCAGGAGCTATCCTGGTGTTTTTAATTAGCAAATGCCTCACTAAGATCGGCAGTCCCCAAAAGAACATAATAGTTTCATAAAATGGTTCCGTTTTAATTTTTCCAATTTTAATGTTATGCAATCTCCAATTCTACATCCCAACTGTAATTAGCAAGGACAATTACTAAAATGTATGAAAAGTAGTTGCAGCTGTTTTGATAACTGTGTTCAGCATTATACTCCCAAACACATTTGGTGATATTGTAAAATGTATTATAAGGAAACTTGGGAATGGGGAACGGTGTCTATAGGGATGAACTGTACTGAATTAGCACAGACTTGTATAAAATGTTTTTTCTCCTTGGAATGGTATTTTCACCTAATGAATTAGTCACGAAGTGACAAATCAGATTAAAGTGGCAAACAAATATTAATGCTTATTTTCTACCATTGTTGTAACCTGGTCTATTTATATGGCTGACATGGTGAAATAAAAAAATAAATGCTGAATTGTACCAATTCTGGTAGTTCATGGCAGTAATAGGTGATAAGTGAGTGATAGATTACCATGTTAAGCTTAACCATAAGAAGCCTGTTCCTAAGAAAATATAGTTGCTGAGCACATTGAGTTGTGTTTGAAATTGTAAGCTGCCCTAAGTCTCCGTAGAAGGGCAGGATATAAGTGGAAATAAAAATAAAAAATAAATAAAATTGCACCCCTGGTTTCATCTAATCATCTAACTCAGAAGTGTCAAACTCAAGGCCCACTGGGTGCTTAAATCTGTCCCGCAGGCCAGCCTGGAAATATCAAAGGACTGGGTCATGGTGCCACTGCTGGTCAAAAATGGGTTGTGCAGAGACCTCTCAGGGTCTCTATGCAGCCCATTTTTGGCCATCAGAATGCTTCTGGAGGCTTGGGAGTACTGTGGAAAGAAAGAAGAGAAGGGGGAAAGTGTGTCTTTTTTTCCCCCAAGTTTTTTATTTTTTTTATAAACATATTAATGCGTGAATAGTGTGGCACCTGAGTATCATACATTTTAGTAGAAATAAAATAATATTTATCATATTTACTATGTTTGAGAAGCTTATATAGTTCTGGTAATAGTACACATATTTATGTTAAGTTATAATCTTCCATTATTTAGTTATTTAATATTTCAGTATATTATTTTTATGCCAATCACCATATTATTCAAGCATACTTAATAACACCATCATTCAAGTTCTGATTTCCCCTCTTGTTATTACTTCACCTTATTATATAAAAATGTCTATTCCATTAATCCCCTCTCTCTAGTTTCCACCCCTACTCTAACTTTTAATTCTGCTATTATATTTAAAAATATTCCCTTTCTATCCATCGTCCCCGTTTTAAAGCTACAATTGTTTGCTTTTTAGCTTGCTTCCCATATTCCTCTCTTGGATCTTTATCTCTATCTGCTTTCACATCTTGACCAATCATTTTAAACATTTTTCCCTTCTCTGCCATTTTCCATTGTCTAATTTTCAAAATATCAACTCTTTCCCCCATCTCTCTTCCAAAAAAGTATTCCTGCAACTCCAGTTCCTTTTTTAATTCTCTTAAAATACTCTCCTCTCGGCTTATTTCATCAGTCATTATTATTTTTATTATTATCTCCCTCGTATCATCTTGTTTTATTTGTTGGTTTGTCTGTTCTGTTTTTTCTTCTACTCTTTCAATTGGCTCTTCCTCTTCCTGGGTGTCTTGGTCACCCTTGTCCTTTGTATCATGTTTTCAGCTCTCCATCTATGCTCAGCATTTTATTCATAATGTATCGTCTTGCCAAATAATACTTTGACAAGTATTTAATACTTTGAATTTCTGACACCGTTTCTTCCCAAATTCCGCTCATTTCTTGCTGGTGGAGCATCTCATTTACTTTTATTTTGTCCCTCTTTTGTCCACTAAACCAAAAACCATATATTCAAACCTAAAGTCACTTCTCAAAAAGTTCAATATTCATAAACTTTTATATTCCAAAGTTGATTGACCTGTTCCTCTGGATAATCCCAATTTTTTTTCCAGAACCTTCATAAGTTCCTCTATAAATTCAGTCTTCTGTTGTAGCCTTCAGGGGTCACTTTAATTATAATGTCTTTCTTATTCTCATGTTTAAATCTCCAACAGTCAAGTATTTCCAGGATTTTGGGAATATGTTATGCCTTCCTTTTGTCAGCAGGTGGTACTCTTAAGTCAAATTTCAATATTAACCAGTTTTATCCAATTTTAATGGTAACAATCCAAAATATAAAGACAATGTTAGTTTTTTAAGTAAATTGTTCCAGCATTTTGAAATGCCTATCCGAAACAATGCTGGTCCAATTTAGAAATTAAATTTTCTGTATTTTTAAAGGTTTTTGCCTTTCTCCGTTTGATTCTTTTTCCTTCAATTTTGAAATTCTTCTCAAAAAGTTAAATTGCTGCTTTTAAAAATAGCAGTGAGCCTCTCTTTTCCTGGATATTCTTTTGGGGTTGAGTTATAAATAAAAATAATTCTTCTCACTCAGTACCAGACACTGTTCACTGTCTCTGCTCCAGACACTGTTCACTGTCTCTGCTCCAGTACAGTTCTTAGGTGTTTCTCGGCTGTCCCAGCTTCATGGAAGCCATATTTAGGCTGCCTCTTCTCTTCACTGTGGCACAGAGGGAAAAAGCCCAGGGTTCAATAGGAAAGTTGAGATTTCTCCCCCAATCTCTCATGGTGCCCCTCCTTAGCTTTGCTGCCCCTACAAGGTGGCTTTGGCTCCTCTTGGAGCCCACAAACAGGGAGAACTCTGATATCGCCATAACATCGTCTGGAAGACTGGGAAAAGCACATCTTGAGTCTGTGTCAAATGCTCTCCACCCCAGCCACCCCCACCATGATCACGCCCACCTCCAGCCACCCAGCCCCAGTCCTCTGAGACCAAACATAACCATGATGTGGCCCTCAATGAAATTGAGTTTGACACCCTTGATCTAACTATTCAAGGAGAGAACCAACCTAGAACTAAGGAGAAATTTTCTGAAAGTTAGAACAATTATTCAATGGAATGAGTTACTTCCAGAAGTTGTCTGAAATGGTCTATGATTTCCTGCTTCAGCAAGGGGTTAGATTAGAAGACCTCCAAGATTCCTTTCAACTGTGTTCTTATTCACCCTATACATGCCATCAATCTGACATCATCACTGTATTTTATTATAGATATTATACATACTGTACACATGCTCATATCCATATCTAGTGTAATTGGCCATCAGTAACTAAGTGCTGTATATATTTTTATCTTTGTCCTGAGCTTACTACCATTCTAGAAGCTTTTAAAATGGAAGAAGAAACTTTTCTCATGCAAGCAACAAATCAATATTTACAAAGTACATAAGAAAAAGTTCACAGTCGACCTTTGATGAACAAGAGCATTAAATACTAAAATTGACTGGTTTTCTAAATCATATGAAAAAAAAAAACCCACAATCTATTTTATTGTCTAAAGGCATTTTTTTTCTACATATCACAATTTACATTAAATTTACACGTTGAAACAAGCAAGCAAGCTAGCTAGCAAGCAGGAGCACAAAAATTAAACTTTTCAGCTTGAGCTCCATGATTTTTCAGATTCATTACATGAGGGTCATAGAATAATAATATAACGGTTCAGATGTTGGATTAGAACAGGTACAGACTGCCATGAAAACTCAATGCATGTCTGGGACAGTTACTCTCTGCTTCGCTAGATCTTGTCGTGATTAGATGAAGAGAGAGATTTTGAACTCTTAAAGGATTATATATCTTCAATCTCTTTGCTACTTATTAGGGATTGTGTTATCAAGAAAGAAAGAAAACAATGCTTTTCATTTTGGTATGATTGGTGGACTAAAAATGGCCTTCTAAAATGATATTTCTTATATACGATGGGGATGAAACCACTTCAGAGTGATGAGACATTTCCTGGCAGGCAACACATCACAGTTACACCTGCATATCATGTTAAATTGTCTCTGTAGGGACTATTAGCATATATCTAATAAAGCGCAACAATATATTTCTAATAAGGGGATTTTACAACTCGTTGAAATGACAAGATTACTGGTTTTGCATATATATATATATATATATAAATATATATATATAGGCAGGTTTTTGGTGTCTCCTGTTTAAAGAATTTCCAAAACAAGTCTCTTTCTAATAACTTTTACAACCATTTATTGCTTGGATGGGTGGATAAACTTTTTTAGTATACAGTGATAAGGTCATGCACTTTCTAAAGCTACTTCTTATAGGATATTCTTGCATTTGATACAAATTGTACTCATTTCTATCAAGCAGGAAAGAGAAATGAACTGTTTTTTTAAAAAAACACTTATAGGGTTGGGAAGTGGGAAGAGAGGAAGGGAGTTTCAGAAAAACACTGAAAGAGGTTTCCAGAGGCCTAAGCTGAGATAGAGAGAAAGAGATGGTACAGGTGACAAAGATGATAGGGAGATAAAGATAGAGAGATAGAGAATATTAAGGCACTGTCTAGTGTGGAATTACATTCTGAGAAAATAGAACACCTTTATATTTTAGTGTACTGTATGGTATAAATCAATGGTGAAATCCAATTTATTTTTTACTACCAGTTCTGTGGGCGTAGCTTGGTGGGCATAGTGTGGCTTGGTGGGCGTGGCTTGGTGGGCATGGCAGATACAAAATCTCCATTCCCACTCCACTTCAGGGGAAGGATACTGCAAAATCCCCATTCCCTTCCCACTCTGGGACTATCCAGAGGTAGTATTTGCTGGTTCTCCGAACTACTCAAAATTTCCGCTACCGGTTCTCCAGAACCTGTCAGAACCTGCTGGATTTCA
>JANHFM010002814.1:0-13234 GCA_032468115.1 Grayia smithii
TAATGCTGGGAAAGATTGAGGGCAAAAGAAGAAAGGGACGACAGAGAACAAGGTGGCTGGATGGAGTCACTGAAGCAATAGGTGTGGGCTTAAATGGACTCCAGAGGTTGGTGGAGGACAAGAAGGCCTGAAGGAACATTGTCCATGGGGTCACGATGGGTCAGACACGACTTCGCAACTAACAACAACAAATTTATAGATGACTTTATATATATAGTAAAAAGGGAA
This sequence comes from Grayia smithii, assembly GCA_032468115.1. Taxonomy (NCBI): domain Eukaryota; kingdom Metazoa; phylum Chordata; class Lepidosauria; order Squamata; family Grayiidae; genus Grayia; species Grayia smithii. The sequence continues at coordinate 229 of JANHFM010002814.1, forward strand.
TTACATTTTATGAAAATGTATTTAACATGTTACCGGGGGATATCCTTTTTGGATAGGTGTGGGAGACTTTGAAATGTGAATGTGATAGAGTTTCTATGTCCAGTCCAGTTGCCTTTTGAAAAATCATCTTTGGTACAACCAACAATAAAGGAACCAGCACTCAGGAAATATATTGCAGACTATAATTTTGTAAGGGAGCAATGAAAATTTCAGAGAAGACCTTCAAGTGTCCTCATGTGACAACATATATGAAGATAAGGGCTCAATGGAGGGACACACAACCTACTGAAACAGAGCCATTGAAATTCTGACAATCACATCCAGCAACCACGTGTTTTTTTTTTTAGTATCAATTCAATATATCCTATTCTGGTTTGTGGCTTTGGACTTCCCTGCTCAAAAAAAGTTTGCTGCTTTCCTTATTTATTTATGTAGAAAATTTATAGAGCCGCCTACTTGCTCACAGTGACTCTAGTCATCTTGCAACATTAAAACACAATATAGAAATTAATTAAAAAAAAACCTATATCCTCCTCTGGCAACAACTCATAGTCAAATAAGCCACTTGATGGTCTCCATCCCATTCTGGGTTCCCTAGGCCTGCTGGCAAAACCAGGCCTTCAGGGCCTTACGTAAGAGTATCAAAGTGGGGGACATTCTAATTTCTGAAGGGATGATGTTTCAGAAGGTGGGAGCCACCACGGAGAAGGCCCTTCTTCTGGGTCCTGCCAAATGGACCGCTTTAGGGGATGGAGACTTTTATATTTTCTATTCATACATGAAATGAATTGGAGGGATAGATCATTAAACTCAAGCCAATGGCTAATGCTACTTTCCAAATGTCACCATAAATGTTATCATTTCATCCTTCAACATACTTCAACTGAACATGTGGACAAAGAAATTTTTGGCTTTTTTGTCAGTCCTAAAGATGTAAAAATTATTTCCTCTTCTCCACTAAACAATTCTATTCATTTTATTTGGAAAATCAGGACCCTGCTCCACTCTATAAGGAACGAACATGAAATTCAACACTTAAGATTGCTTCATTCACTCATAAGTGAAATATTTGACTTGAGAGCCAGATTCAGATATGAGAGTCAGTTTGGTCTAGTGATTTATGCACGAGGTTAGAAAGCGGGAGGTTATGAGTTCAAGCCTTACCTTAGCCATACTAAAAGTTTTAAATAATGATTGGTAAAAAAGTTTTTGTTTTTCTGTTGTTGTTTTTTTTTTGTTGTTGTTGTTGTTCTTTTTGGGATGATGTTGAATTTTGTTATAGTGGGGAGTTCCTGACAACATATTATCGGAAGAGCATTGCAGAGAAAATACCTTGGACATGGGGAAGAGTAAAGACTTCAGCATACTGGAAAGATGATGCATAAGAAAAACTTTATGTGGACTGGAAAAACGGATTGAATATATCTAAAACAAATATGAGATTTTAAAATTTTAAATAGTGTATGAATGAAATTGATGGTTCCATATATAGGTTGGGAGTTTTATTGATAAGATTAGTAAATGGATGTTAGAATTAGAGTTGATTATTTTAATAATTTTTTTTTCTTACATGTAATTTGTTCCGGGAAGTCAAGGGAGGGGGGGATATAAGGAAATGTTATAAAATTTTTGTTAATAATTGAAGTTTAATTGTAAAATTTTATAAAACCTTTTTTAATAAAGAAAATTGTATTTGAAAATTCTTCTACTCGATAGCCAATCAGCCACTACATGCTTACAGAAAGGAGATAGAGAAATAATTTCATGGTGTATAGAAGAATATATTAAATGTGTTTAATAGAATTTTTTTTTTCAGAAACACAAGGATAAGTTTTTCATTACATCCTCCAATATCAGGTGACAGTAAAATGTCTGCTATGAATGATGTCAATCGACACTCTATGATAGATTACAACATACAGTATTACCATATCCTGGAATTCATTCATAGCTTTCTTTTATATAAAATTTCTAAATAAATAATCTTAATACGCTATTTTTATATTACAAGAAATGGGCTTTCTAATTTGACTGTTGATGGATTTTTTATAAAAGAACAAACAAACCTCTGATGGGAAATAAAACTGAGTGATATTTTTTTGGGTGAAATGTACAGAAGGAAATAAGGACAATTTGTAGTAAACAGCAGAAATCAAGTATTTAAAAATCACTACTTTGTTCATAGGTTGATACAAATTTTAACTTTAAAATATTAAGAACTGTTATACACAGTAAAGTTTAAAATAAATAATTAGAGCTGTGAAACAACATATCCACAAACACAAATAATGAGTATCATTTCCTCTTCAAGAATGAAATAATTCTAAATGATCCCAATTCTATCAGATAAAATTAAAACAATAAGAACAAAAAAGGGTGTTCCAAAGAGGAGTGCTAAAACTGAAAAAGTGTTGATTGCCATTAATCCAGCAAACTCAAACAGATGCAGTGGAGTAAGTTCTCTTCTGCTTCTCACAGTTTAAAAAAAAGCTAAGAAAATACATAATCTTAATGGAACTGTGCCACGGATGTTAAAGGCTTTAAACATCATTTACATCTTTTGTACAGATGGAGAAATAGTCAACACAGTTGCTCTATGTTCCCTTCAAGTAATATAATTTAATTGATGAAGTCATTTTGAATTGGTTAATGTAACTAGATATACATTAAAGGTGGTCTCATACATATGATGCACAGTAAGAAAAAAAACCTAGAGAGTCCATGGAAGGCAAAAGTAGGTATAGCACATAGGGTTTTCTAACATATGCAGAATAAGTGAAGAACCACTTTTATGTAGTGTATTTCACTACCAACCTAAACATTGTCTAGGGGTGACATGATAGCTGTGTTCCGATATCTCAGGGGTGGCCACTAAGAAGAGGGAGTCAAGCTATTCTCCAAAGCACCTGAGGGCAGGACAAGAAGCAATGGGTAGAAACTAATCAAGGAGACAAGCAACTTAGAACTAAGGAGAAATTTCTGGACAATTAGAACAATTAATCAGTGGAACAACTTGCCTCCAGAAGTTGTGAATGCTCCAACATTGGATGTTTTTAAGAAGAGATTGGAGAACAATTTGTCTGAAATAGTATAGGGCAGGTCTGTCAAACTCACAGCCTGAGGTCTGGATGCATCAGACGCTGGCCACGCCCACGCCCGGTTTAGCAAAGGGGAGAAAGTCACGATATGTCACATGACGCTGCCCTGACAATGCAAGTTTGACACCCCTGGTATAGGATTTCCTGACTGAGCAGGGGGTTGGACTAGAAGACTCCAAGGTCCTTTCCAACTCTGTTATTCTATTTTATTTTAAATAAAAAAACATCATACATACTCATGGCAGTGAAAGATCATGAAGAATCAACAAGGTCACATTTTTCTCATTCATCTCATCCATCAAAAATAGGCCTATGATTCTTGATACTCAAAAACTACCTTTTCTTTTTAAAAAAAGTTTTGTATTTATTTTCCATTTTAAAAACTACCTTTTCAAAGATTTCCAATCATCATCATCATCATCATCCTCATTATTTTATCAGTTATGAAATTATTAGGTTTGATCTTGATAATTTATTATTTATTTTAGGAGACCTTTGGAATTATTTTTAATAAAGGTCTGGCAAACGTGTTATTGAGTCTGAGATCAAGAACAGGACTGATCTCATATAGGATCAAATCAGGACTATATTGATCAACTGCTTTTAGGCACTTATCTACCTCCTCTAATGAAATAAGTTGAAATGTACCCTGTAAATGAAGATGGCTGCAGCTATCTCCTCCATCAGAATTACATTACATTTAATTGTATTCAAATTGGATTTGCCCGATGTTTAATTTGATTATCATAGGTTGCAACAGCTTTTATTGAACTGAGAACTAAAGAGAGAACTGAGCTGCTTCAATCATGATAATGAAATAAGACGTAGTTGCCATTATTGTCTAGACAGATTTCTTCCAAAGTATTTTCAGTTTTCTGCAAAACAAACTATTTCTGCCACAGTGCTCCATCACTTGCCCTGAAACGCAATTAATATTATCACATTTAACAAAATGGACACTTATGAATTCATTATCTATCTGTTTTTTTTTCTTTTATTGTACAACAAAACCATTATTATGTATTAGTTTTATATGACTCCTCCGATTGTAAGCCGCCCTGAGTCCCTTGGGAGAAGGGCGGCATAAAAGTCAAATAAATAAATAAATAAATAATTCTAGGTATTATAATTAGGAATTTATACAGAAACTCCTTCAGAAGGATGTCTGCATTTTTGAATTTTTAATGCTATTTTCTATTCTTTAATTATGTTGTAAGGCAAAATATGTGATATAGTACAAATGAACCAGAAGGCCATAATTAATCATTTCCTGGTGCTCCTGCAAAGGAAATCTTTTTATTAAAGAAAAGGCATTGTCTATCGTTGCACTTTAACTGTGAATCATCTTCCCACAGAAGGCATTATGCCATGGATGAAGACATTTTAATTTTCCTAAATTTCCAAGTTTAAGCTCTTTGCCTTTTCTCATACTAGTTTCATTTTGATTCTCACACTAGTTTTATTTTGATGCTCTTTCAACAATTTTAGGTTTTTTTCCTACTTATTTTTATAGTTTACAGTTTCATTTCCTTTGATTTAAGACGAGTGTCAAATAATTTTTGTTGAAAGGAAGCATGGAAAATGCTAAGTAAAAGTATTTTACTTTTGATTACCAAAACAAAAATTAATCTTTTACAATTCTTTAGCATGTGGAGTAAAAGATCTGAAGCCATAACAATAGCGCCATTAAAAGCACATATACACACACATACGCAAGCACACCTTGAGTGGTCTATCTAGAGAGGACTGCAGCTTGTCACACTCCCACTTTGATAATACACAATAATATTTACCTTTTCAAGGGGGGTGGAAGTAGTTCACTCTTAAGTACAGTGAAGAGGTTGATAAGACACACCATTTAAAGCAGTTTCAATGACTCATGTTAGGCATGTGGAGCAAAAAGTGTTGGTGAGCATAAGATGACAGATAAAGGAACAAACAGCAGGGTTATAGACATAATTATTTTTAAAAGTTTGGATTTTCAGGCAAAAAATGAAATGATGGATGTCCTGTAATCAATAACCTACGCTGGTGCTGATTTTGAGCCTTGAGGGTAACAGATTCACTTAAGTCAAGCCTGTGGTTTTTCTGTATCAGAACAGATTTTTAACTAGGAAATAAAAGGCATACTTTCATTTTTAAATACCAATGATTAATTTGGACCATTAAATTTTATTACCTATAAAACCAAACATAAAAATTAAGCTAGATACTTATTTATGTCTAATATGATGAGATAATTTCAAAGCTCCATATATTTCTTATAGTACAATTAGAAAAAAACTAAGGAGGATGAAGCAGTGGTTTTGATGATATTTGCTTATTCAAGTTAATAAGACAAATTTTGTTGAACGGTTAAGATGTCAGGCTAGGAGTGGAGAGATTTTAGTCCATCCTCAATTATGGAAGCTCACTGGGGCTTTGGGTCTGTTATTTTTTCCCAGAGCAACACAACATCATAGCTTCCAATAGAAGAGAATATGTGTACTCAAGCTTGAACTGTGGAATCGTTGATATTCTCTGAGCTTAGCTTACCTTATTGAATAATGAAACTTTTGCAAGTAAACAACCAAGCCCAGAGACTACCAAGGCCTCCACAGAATAACAGAATTGGAAATACAACTTCCTGTTCAAGCAGGAAACCCTATACCATTTTAGACAAATGGTTGTCCAATCTCTTCTTTAAAACCTCCTATGTTGGAGCACTCACAATTTCTGGAGGCATGTCATTCTACTGATTAATTGTTCTTACTGTCAGGAAATTTCTATTTAGTCCTAGCTTGCTTCTCTCCTTGGTTTTCATCCATTGCTTCTTATCCAGCCTTCAGGTACTTTGGAGAATAGGTTGACCCCAGTTCATAGGGTTATTGTTCTGGGGAAAATATGTCTGATGCTACACTTAATAATAAGTGTACATTAAATAAAAATGCTAAATAAGACCACTACGTTGATGCTTATCCATGACCATAATAAAAATTGATGAATTTGAAGATTCATCAAAAATTGATGAAGCCCCAGTGAGCATGATGACACCATGCAGGCATGCTCACAACTAGACACTTTTATTTAAAGCTAAAAAATTGTGATGCTTTCCTTGAATCCCACATTAGCCATTCTGCCCTGCTATTTTCTCCTGATAGCAACAACTGTCAAAGTTTTTACAGAAGATACTTCTGTCCCTGTTTCATAATACCAAATTTAACCTGCAGCAACAGTTCTGATAAGGTATTCTACACATATCTTTTGAACCAGAAAAGTCTTGATTCTATCAATTGTTAACCTAACACAACCACAGAAATAAACTTCCTTTATTCTTTCTCAACTGATTTTATAGCGTTCCACATAAATTCTTCCTTGTCTTCAGATCTCCCTTTAAAATGCTGTATTGCTTTCAGATATACCATAGAGGTATTTATGTTGGGACTGATGTCACCAGGACTCCAAGTATAGAAAGAGTCAAAAGGATCTAAAAAAGATTTCACCCTAAAACATAATAAATATAGATATATATATATTTAAAAAGTAAAAGAAGATTTCACCCCAACATACCTGCATTTCACAATCTGCTCGAAGGTTAAGCTCTTCACAGCAATCCCTGGATATTCTCAGAAAGATATATTCCTTTGTTTTTTCTTCAATAATTGCTTCGTATACTTTCTCTTTGGTTCCTTGGGTCAGCCCTGACTTCTCTTTAGTGATCGGTAATAAATAAACAGCATTGACTTTGGTCATCACCAATCGCCCTGCCAAAGTATCTTCAGAAAGGGTTTCAGTGAGTTTAAACCGTCCAAAAAGTTGTCCATTTTGGGCATATTTTGCACCCCCAGAAACACCAGTAAGCATGAAGCTGGCTACAATCTGCAACTGCACTTTGATGTTAAACCTAAAACAGAAAGCACAGAGTTCATTCCAAAAAAATGCTTAACAAACAAGATAAAAATAAAAAGTCAAAACAGTTTTGAAAAATTTATATTCAGAATCTTTTTCAACTGTATACTCGGCATCTCCTCTTATATTTCAATGGTCTAAACAATCACTTCAGAATAAATGGAGGGTTGTTGTGGTGACTTACGAAATAGGATACATATGAGAGATATATTGTTTTCCAATAACTATTTGCTCCACTGTCATGACCTGTTACAATTATGGTTACAGGCAGTGTAATGAGTGAAGTTTGTTTCTATTTAGTTTTTATTGGAGAAAGACTGGCTGAGCTGGAGAGGAGTCAAACGGGGAATTAGTCTGGAATCCCCACAGAGAGGGTGAATTGAATGCTGTTAAACGTTACCTAGTCTGACCCAGGCACAAGCCATCAGTCTAAGAAGATTCTTGTGTTATAAGCTTGAGCAATTAAATAACTAATTGAGCTCTTCACACGTGGATCTGATTGTTCATTCCTGACAAGTTTTATTGATTTTATTAGGGATATTTAATTACATTATTTACTGAAAATAGCTTGTTATTTCTTTTAGCCTTCATATTGCAACCTTGGAATACAACATTAAGTTATAAAATTAATTAAATTATAAACTAAAATAAGGCCATGGGAGCAATTACTGAAAAACAGTTCCACAGAGCTAAAGCAATGTGCCCTCAATGTGTTAGATTGCTTTGTAATAATTTATGTGTTATATCAATTAGTTATAACAAGAAAACAGTATGCATTGTCTGTAAATCAGTAAAATGTTTAATGCTTTAGATCAGGGGTGCCCGTGGGGCTGGGCTGGAAATATTAAAAAACTGGCCTTTGGTGCCTCTGCCAGCCAAAATGGGCTGCAGGGGTGTGTGCGGGCCCCCATGGCCCATTTTCAGCCTCCCCGGCCTCCAGCAGCACTCTGCTGGCCAAAAATGGGCCATGTGGAGGGCTCGTGGGATTACAATTATGTGGCCTCAAATAAGTGACTGATCTGATAGAAAACAAGCAACATCCTATGTTAATACTACAGTTTAATGCCCAAATTTTACGTACTGTAGGTCCATTTAATCTACAATCAACAATTTATAATTGACAGCCATTTCTATTTACTATCCTGGAAATTTCCCTTCCCTTCAAAATGATAGTTGATGAATATAATTCATACCTAAAATTAAAAGGATAAGTAACTTAAGAAGCCTAATTTGTCAAGTAAAGAATATTTTTTGGAAGAAATACAGGCAGCTGAATTTTGATATAATAGATCACTCTTCTATTATTTGTTTCATGCAAAAGCTTGTGGAAATTATATTTCTCCTTATATAATCACTGCAAGAACACAAGATGCCAAGAAAATTGTTACCAATTCCAGAAACAGATATATTTCCAAATTACTGGATTGTTGATTCAATGTATGCCTTGAACAAATTCACAAACTTTAGTGGCTGCTTAAATCTAAAACCCTCATTTTTAGGACAACGGGCTTCAGAATAAAAAAATGTTAGCAGCTTCATTTCAAAATAAGAACGAACAGGAACATAATGTTACCTTTCAGTATAAGACTAAAGGCCTATCTAGTCTGCATCCTATTTTCAAAAATGAGCAACTAGATGTCTCACAGAAACCCACAAACAAAAAGGGAAGGTTCTTTTCTGCCGTTATTCCGAAGTAAATGAAATTTCTGTGTGTTCTGTATTTCCTGATCTATAATGCCTTAGGTGGCAAAGACATAGAACTTTCCATAGGTTACATTGCGCTGGCAGTAAAATGTCACCAATAAAGAAGAATATTTATAGCTCAGGGTTGGCATGAGGGGTCCTTGGTGTTTTCTGAGTTTGCTTGTTTCCTTCCAGACGTTTCACTACCCAAACTAGGTAACATTAGCAGCACTGATGGTGTTACCTAATTTGGGTAATGAAACATCTTCAAGAAAACAAGTAAGCTCAGAGAGCACCAAGGACCCCTCAAACAAAATGTTAACCAAGAGATTAAAAAGTAGAGACAGAACCAGGACACAGTCCAAACAGAGGATGGAGCTGTAAGATTACTAAATCCTAACTATAAACACTGATTTCACAAACAGAAAAAATGTTAAAATACTCAATGGCCAAAAAGTATATTGGATTAAAACAAAAAATAGTCTTATACAAGTGCATGCAATTCTTTGCAATGCTGATTGAGACAAAAGAGTAATCTTAATAAGTGTATCCAAGCTACAATAACAAAAAGGAGAATAGGGATTATCTTGTACTGAATAAAGCTTTCCAATCTTTTTTCTCACTGTGGCTTCCCTAATCATCTTCTGGAATGGCAAAGAGTATAGTACTGGGATAAATAGCAATAGCAATAGCACTTAGACTTATGTACCACTCCAAAGTACTTTACAGTACTCTGGATGGCTTACAATGTCATATTGTCCCCCAATAATCTGGGTCCTCATTTTACTGAACCCAAACCCTAACCCTTAGGATCAAACACCAGACTGTAGGCAGAGTTAGCCTGCAATACTGCATTCTAACCACTGTATAAAATAATATTTTATTTATCCTAAACAGAACTGACTGAAGGGCTCAGGGAGACCAAGGAACTATAGGTAGTCCTTGACTCGTTCAGTGACCCTTTGAAGTTACAACGGCACTGAAAAAAGTGACTTATCACCATTTCTCACACGACTGTTGCAGCATCTCCGTAGTCACATGATCACATTTCAGATGCTTGGCAACTGGTTCACATTTATGACAGTTGTTGTGTCCTGGAGTCATGTGATCATCTTTTGCAACCTTCTGACAAGCAAAGTCAATGGGGAAGCCAGATTCACTTAACCACCATTTTACTAATTTAACAACTACCGTGATTCACTTGACAACAGTGGCAAGAAAGGTCATAAAACGGGGCAAAACTGACTTAATGATTATCGTTTGGGCTCAGCTGTGACCATAAGTCAAGGATTATCTGTAAACCGCAGTGAAGGAAACAGAGCAGTCCAACTGGGAAAAGTCACTTCTGCTCATGCACAAATTCCTAAAACCAAACTGTATGCTGTTTGCTAAGTAAACTTTGCATCATTTCAAAAACTGTAACGCAACAATTAAGCAGCAATAGTAACACATGCCTTTGTAAGCACAGAACTGGACTACTGTAATAGATTCTACAGGTGGCTGCAGTTGGTGCGAAATGCAATTGTCTATCCATTAATAATGTGTAAGAGCTGTTATAATCATGTTCCGTATCTACCTCAAGAACAATATTGACTACCATTCTGCTTTTGAATCCAAATTCAAAAGTGCTGATCATTACCTAAAAACTCTGTACCAGGAAGATGTTGCTGAAAATCCTTGCTTTTCAGGAGTTACAGCAACGAAGGCTGGGAAACGTAGATTCAAATAAATTTTTAAGAAAGCTGTTAAAATTTTGTCCTTCAGGAGAATTCCTGAGGAGTGAATTATGTTCATAGAAAAAAAACAGTAGGTAGGATATGCTAATTTCATTTGCAAAAGTCACATCAATTGGCTAAACAGACATTAAGCAAAACCACCACTTACTTGCTGACTTCTTTATACTGTGCTATTTCCTCAATATAAAGGAGATCATGTAGTCGTGACTGATAATTACTCTTGGTCAATGATTTATCCAAGACAGACTGTGTAAATAGCTGGTCAGCAGACAGAGGGATCTGATATCTGATCAGAAGGCTCTTATCCAATTCAGTAGTCTCATTTGGCTCAAATTCTACAATTGTCTTGGAAGTGGAATCCCAACGCTTGGCTGTGGTTAACAGTTGCTGCCGTGCATTCATCCGGTATTCAAGATCTATTTGCAGCAGATAAAGAAAATAAACAGATATGCTTACTAAGCTATATTTAAATAATTGTCCTGCATATGGTAATAGATTAAAAAAAAACTCAACAATTAACACCATCGCATAGGATTAACGATCAAATTAAAGTAATTTTAAAACATTAGGGTATAGAATTTCGGATATCAAAAAGCAATTTTATTACTGGTATGCATTAACTTATTTCATAGTGTCTGAAGGCCTATAGAAACAAACATTTTTGTTATTAAGCTATTAACAATTGGTTTTAATGCTTATTATTTCATTGCACTCTTATTTAATCTAGTAAAGTTATAAACACTAATTGCTTGCATGTTCTTTTTCTGTGTCTAAAAACATATTAGCATAATGATACATGAATTGTTTTTATATTATGCTGGGGAATCAACATATAAAATACAACAGAAATATGATTTCTAATTCTTGGAATCTTCGCAACCCTATAATTGCTCACATTAAAACTTACAGTAGACTCTATCCATACTTCTTTGATAATGGTAACTGAAAGGATTGGCAGACTGACAGGAATTTTTAGCCTCAAATGATATACTTAGAATGTCTTGCAGTGTTCATTCTGTAGCTTTATTCTACTAGAATCACAAACATGGCATTGTCATATCAAAAACCAAAACCGAGAACAGCTGTGCATCATATGCTTAACAGAGTTTTGTTTTTAGTTTCTAACTGACCATCAGTCCTGGATAGCCATATATATGCAGCTAGCCCATGACTTACGATCACAATCGAGCTCAGAATTTCTGTTGCTAAGTGAGACAGTTGTTAAGTGAGTTTAGCCCCATTTTATGATCTTTCTTGCCACGGTTTTAAGTGAATAACTGCAGTTGTTAAAGTTAGTAACATGGTTGTTAATTGAATCTGGCTTCCCCATTGATTTTGCTTGTCAGAAGGTTGCAAAAGGTGATCACATGACCTTGGGACACTGCAACCGTCATAAATACGGGAAAGTTGCCAAGCAGCCAAATTTTGATCATGTGACCATGGGATGCTGCAACTGTTGTAATTGTGAAAAATGGTCGTAAGTCACTTTTTTCCATGCCATTGTGACTTCGAAAAGTCACTAAACAAATGGTTGTATGTCAAGGATGACCTGTATTTTCATGAAATTTTGTAATCCCTTTTAGGTAAGCCATGAGCAGATTTGCAAAAATGCTAATGACAATCTCCATATAAATTAGTTGATCAGTAAAATAAATGAAATGAATCTCAGAGTCCTTCAGTAATACACTTCCTTCCATCCTGAATGCTGAAGGGACAAGGCCAATATATATATTATATATTATATCATATATAATTTAGAAGCAAGTTAGGCACAGAAAGCAGCAATCAAAAGTCAAGATTGCTACTTTCTCAGTACAGTAACTTCTTTTTCAACAAAAACATTGGCACTTTTATGGAATGATACCCATCTTTATTAGCTTGATTAACAATATTAGACTTAAGACAAGACAAACTCAGTTTCAAATCCATTTTCAACCAAAAAAAATTCAGTGGCAAAATGCAACTTTATCTATTTTAAAGTCAGCCCATTTAGAGTGCCTCTTCCTCACCATCCAATTCCCTTTCCATTTGTAAAGAATGATGTGACTATATAAATCACTTGCTTTGTCTACAGGAGGGGTAGAGAAGTTGGTACAATCTGTTGGTACAATTTTGAACTTCTTTATTCTAAAGATTCAGCCAGATGTCAATTATAGAGGTGTAGCCCAAAACATTTAGAAAGTACTAAATTTATCCTATGCTTGAGGGATAGATTACTATGAACCTAGATATCTGATACGTCTGTCTGTCTGTACGTATGTACGTACGTATTACATTCTGTTTTTATTATTTTTATTTTAAAAAATCTCAAGCCAGCAAATATATCTAATATTCCTTCCTCCTCCTATTTTCTCCTATGAGATGATTTGGGCTGAGAGAGAGTGATTGGCCCAGCTGGCTTTCGTGGCTAAGGTGGAACTAGAACTTACAATCTCCTGGTTTCTAGCTTGTTGCCTTAACTATATAACTAACCTGGATATCTATGTTATTACAGACATTGTACATGACACAATACCATATTTTTTGGAGTATAAAGGGGTGAAAAGTTAGGTGCGTCTTATACAACGAATGTAGCCCCCCCCCCCCCCGGGGCCCCCCCCC
>JANHFM010002814.1:13334-26580 GCA_032468115.1 Grayia smithii
TTTCTGAAACTGAGTTTCAGAAGTTTCAGAGACAGAAAAAAAAAAGCAAGGCACAGAGCTCATAACCATGGAACCTGTTGCTAAAATTCACTTCTGGGAACAGCTGATCGGGAGTATTCTGGGAGGCAGATCCACCCCCAATCAGCTTTTTTCTTATTTTCCTCCCCAAAAACTAAGGCCAGTCTTATACTCAGGTGCGTCTTATACTCCGGTGCATCTTATACTCTGAAAAATACGGATACTTTATTATTATACTTATTTATAGATATACTTGGCTCTGCATACAAAAAATGGTAGAACCTGGAGGCAGAGTTAAAAGAGGGATCAGTTTAGAATCCCTGCGTAGCCACAAACTAAGTCCAGCCTTCCTTAAATTAAATGGACCCTCCAAGCAGCTGCTAATCGTGAGTTGAGAAGATTCCAGTGCATAGGCTGTTCAACAATACCTTCAGACCTTCACCTATAGACCTGGTCTTCTGTACCTGATTGTTTAATATGTAACTCAAATACCACTGACAAAGGAAAGCCCTCACATACACACCTTAACAATGATTCAAAATGCTTTTAATATGAAGTTTAAAAGAACCTTCCTGTATTCAAATTATATTTAAGATTATATATATATTACTTCCCCTGACTAATGCACTTTGCATCCAGTACCCCCAAATAATTGTTTACATGCAACTTCCCCAAATACTTACTATTATTGTAGACAACCTTCTCAAAGCTATACATTTTATAAATAAACTTGGGGCTGAAAAAGATTCATAAATGTATAAATTTGTTTTTTCAAATGAAACTAAAAATCATACCTTCTGTTGAAGCAGCATCAATCATCACTCGTTGCATCAAAACTGGTTCAGTCCCAAAATCAAATACCACAGTTTGACGAAAGGTCCCAAAGATTTCTGTACTAAAAGCCACACTGATTTTGTACACTGAATGATCTGTTCCATTCTGGGTCATCTTTCCTCCAACCCATTCCTGACAGGTTTCTGGGACTTCTTGTTTTATTTGGGTGGCGCTGTCTCCAGCCGATATTGCCATGATACTAAAATGAGGACGATGCGCATCATAAAGGAGTGCCACTCGATATAGCATTCTTGCGGGCTGTGAAAGAAAAAACTTCTTAATAATTGTGGTACATGTTTCCTCATTCCTCATATTCCTTTATTCCTTCCTTCCTTCCTTCCTTCCTTCCTTCCTTCCTTCCTTCCTTCCTTCCTCCCTCCCTCCTTCCTTCCTCCCTCTCTCCCTCCTTCCCTTCTTCACATTTATACAGCCGCCCATCTCACAAAGTGTGACTTAGGGCAGCATACAATTAAAAAAATGAACCATATATGCCTATCTATATATGCATCTATATACCTATCTATTTCTATATAAACTTTAAAAGGCTAAAAGACATTATCTCTGGTGTTATAGACCATGTACCATATTTTATATCAATAATTCTCCATTTCCATTAGTTCCTCAAGCGTTTTGACATAGCCACGTTTGAGGGACTTCCGGAAGGCTACCAATGCATATTGCAATGTAGTGCTGATGTTTCTATATCTCTACACAGAATACAACCATTTCCTGCAACTTTAAAAACACTTTATTTGTGAAACTGCAAGTTTTCTTATTTAATCAAGAAAAAAAAATGAAATGTTACATTATAAATGGTTTTGGAAAGGGGGAAGTGAGAAAATTTTCTCAATAATAATTTGCATTCAAATAATAGGTTGGAGTTCAACGTGCTTCACATAAATGAAGGGATTTTATACTGATCTGTAAAATGGCCCATATCAGAAACACAGAGAAGCCAAGTTTACCCCAAACCACCTTCAAAATGATTGTCTCCAGTGCTATACTGCATTAGTTCATGATACTTGGCTCCACTGATGTCTCCATGGCCTAATGAAATCTATCTTCAGCATTCAGTTGAATTCTAAATCTTTTAACAAGGTTCTGCTTTATAAATAGGAGGCAAAGGCAAAGCTAGTAAAGCAAGCCCAAATCACAAAAAAAATATATATCTATGAATATATATTTAGATATTTTTCTTAAATCACAGCAGTAACTAAATGTAGATATTCAGGTAAATGTTAAACGTGGGTTGAGTTTTTTCCACTGCAAGTTTTTATCCCACAACTAAATTTGGCATATAGTAGCTCCAAGAACACGCAAATTCTAAAAGAGAAGTTGTTTAAAACCTTAGGGTTAAGTATCTATATTTATGTTCCAGTAACGAACTGTTTTTTTAAAAAAAAAATAAGACAGAATCCTACCTTACATGTAAGAGCAAAAGTCCACATCTGATGTGATTTTTTGGTGGTGACAGTAACTGATAGTTCAGGGTTATGTTCAACTCTTACTCCATCAAGACATTCACTGAGCTAGAGAAAATGCAGTGTTAGAAATTTCACAGGATAATAGTCCTGGAATCATGGAAGCAAAAATTATACACTATTTTCTCCACGTTTTTTTAGATACATTCTAGAAGCAGGTTAATATTGTATAATTCACTGAATCATTGCACTCTTGACAGGAATCTATGTTTCCAGATGTAAGGCTCCTAGCACTATCAAAATCCATAATGGATTTTTCTGTGGTAAGAAAAAAAATAAAATGCAAAAGTAGCAGTGTCAAAATAAGAATAGTTACAAATGGAAGATAACATCATATAGACTCATTCTGTGGCCCTATATCAATTTTAAAAAACCACCATCTGGAAACATCTAAAACTAAGAGTGAAATATAACAGATATTTCACAAAAACATGAAGTTTTCAATTTCATATGAAAGAATCAGAATCAATTTGTGATTTTTTTTATTAACAGAAATAGGCAACTGCATAATATAAATAATATTTGGAGGGTGTTAAAAATCTAGCAGACAGTGTAAAAATCAAGTTCCTAATTTTAAATATGAACACTGAGAGATGCATTTATTCTTACCACTTTCTCAGGAGATAATGAATTCATCCATTTTTCAATTAAGGATTCCATGTAACTTCCCAAACATTGCTTGTTTTCTTTCTGTTGTTTTAACTTTATCAAGCGGGAAGCGTATCGTTTCTGCCATTCGGTCAGCTCGTTCTGGGAATGTGCTGAAGTACACTGTGCACCGTATCTACAAATTCCTTGCTCTAAAAATCTGCATAAAATGGGGAAGAATAACATTCCTTAAATTCCCCCATTTGAAATAGCCTCCAAGCGCATTATTTTTTGAGTCTTGAGTTCTGAATTTCCCAACCACACCTAACTAAAACTGTTAAACATAATCTGATTTGCAAAAGGTACAGCTCAACCGATCTGCTTACAGTTACACCTGTTGCAAAGCTGTTGCAAGGTAAGAGGTTGGCAGAGATAATCTGGATATGCCGGTCAAACTAAACATTTAGATCCTGGGTACAGTATAATTTATCCCAGAATATTTAAGGAAAGGCCTAAACAAATGTTAGTTTGCGATGGTGGCAAATACCCCCTAAACTCCAAAGATCTTACCTAGCCTGGGAACAAAACTGGGTTTGGAAACCAATCTACAAGCTTGGAGAACGAACCTCCCCACCCTCAAATGTTAGTTTATTCAGGAAATATTGTGTCTCTTTTATCCTAAATCATTAAATTCACAGAATTGTCAAAAGCACATTTTAGTATCAAAAACATACAACCTAAACTCACAGGGGGTAGTACAAGGGAAGTGTTTTTCAAATGGATATGGGGGGACAGGGGGGCGAAGGGAGGGAAAGAGGGAGGAAGACAGAAAGAAATCAGTATATGATCTTTCCAGTTTTCTAGATTCTTAGTGACACCTTGTGGCCTTTTTTGCTTATTTCAGATTCATATTGGTACAGTCAGTAAATAATTCAAATGGCTGCATTTTTCCCCACTACTTTATGCACCCAAGACTCTATTTGGATTTATTTGTGTAATTAAACTAATTTTCCCACCAGTTCTGTTGCCAGTATAGGAATTGCTTCATAAAAGCTTACCACCTGGAAGCGTAATTTATAAACTATTTACAGTCTGCAATACGTTTTGTTTTGGCACAGCCATCAATAAGAGCAGTTCAGCAGTGGAACCAATCACCAAGGCGTGCACATGCACTCCTACACAGGCATCTGTCCCTCTGTTCTTGGGAGTCCTGCACTGAACAGAAGTTGGGGTCTTGGTCCTTTCCAACCCTGTGATTCTAAGAATCCAGGAGTTAATTGCTAGGTCTTCAGGCACTGCTACACTCCAATTTCTTTATGCCTTATATGGGAGTTATACTACACCTTTCACCGAGTAAAAGTGATTCGTTTAATTTGGATAATTTATTAATAAGAATACTGCTGTACTTTTTGTTTTCTTATATTTATATGTTTTAATTATAATTCTAAATGACTTTTTTGGTCAAAAAAAGCTTCTGCACATGCGCAGGAGTGTCCATCCGGCGCGCGCGCATGTGAAGCGCGCACACCAGATGCGCGCGCCATGCACCCCGACCACGCACAAAGCGCATGCACCTTTAGAACCGGTAGGAAAGGTAAGTAGAACCCACCCCTGAACTACATAATATTTTTAATATACATTTTAAAAAGCTCAAATATGTGTTGGTTTTCAAGTCAACTTAAATATACCATCTGAATTGGGTGGGGGGAGAATTTATCTAAAAGCACCATCACAAAACATCTTCATACAGACTTCTAAACTCAAGCCACAACAACATTTTAAAACTTCAGGATACTTATGCAAATTTATCATCTATCAACCAGGTTTATCAATTGGATAGTTACAAATTAAACAGATACTACAAAGTCTGTTGATCTTACAAACAAAGCAATTACAGATAAGAATTCAGATTGTGTTATACTGCAAATGAATATACGTGGTTAAATGAATATATCCACTGTGCACATACTTCATCAAGATTTGTGGATAATTGTGGATCTTACAGTTGAGAACTATCAAATTGTAAGACAAAAATGATCAGTAACATTAGCTTGTAAATGGGGAAGCAATATTTATACTTTAATTAACACCAGGTAACAGTATTTAGCATTTCATTAACAACTTTATGAGGTTACAACCCAGTCTTTTAGAATCACGTATTACAGGAAAAGGGACAGTGTGTCACATTTGCCTAGTTGGAGCACTTTGAAATGGGGGAGGGAGGAGGAGGGATGAACCATCATTCAATTCCTTGTTGAGGAATGCAAACTATGACATAAAAACACTAAACAAGAGATTATCCTGGTATTTTATTACCATGCAAGGAAATGATTCCCCTGTTTAGTTTCTGCATACTGGGCTGCTATTAAAGGTGCAGGAGTGTCTTTAAAAAGAAATCCAGCAACCCTCAAAGGCTGGCAATCAGAGTGAGAGATCATATATGGTGTCCATAATTGCACATGCGTGCCTCTGAACTACATTCTTCACTAAAGGGTTTTTTGATGGCTGCAGCTTATTCTAGTAGAAAGATACCATCTGCAGAGAAACCAAATCGGTGTGGTACAAGCATAAAAAACATGAATTACCACACACAAAGCCACTGGGCGCTAATTGAAGGGCCAAATACCATCACCATCCAATATGCCTCCTAAGCTTACTAGTTAAGAGGATAAAAGAAAATCCTTTTATTATCTCAAACACAGATTACAAGAAACTTCACTCAGAAGGCCCCCGAAAAAGGGAGCTATTTCAACTAATTCCTCGCTGCCTTTCATCCTTCTGGCAGCAGCAGATATTTGCCTTTGCAGCTCCTTAACATTAAAAAAAGAAAACTGATGTGATCAACAGTGTCATGAGACCAGCCAAAGGTCTTTTATGTCACACTGGTTTCAAAAGAAGAGTTTAGAACGTATTTACACGTTGATTGTTGAAATCAATGGCTGGTTCATAGCCATAACATTTGCCAAAATACCCAAAGATAGTGGAGAGACTCCAACACAAGGTCAGTGAAAAATATTAAACAATTCCCCCACTGTGTCTAGCTGAAACTCTCTCTCAAGGATGAAGAACAGGAAGTAAAACTATATATGGATGGTCGGTGCCTGCAAGTCTAGGAAGTCACCAACTGCCAGAGACCAATTCTAAAACAGACATGGCCTAGAGGAGAAACAGGATATTCCAAAAAAATTTCACCTTGGAAGTTCTAACCCTAGAACAGTAAGATTTTACATAATGCTTAAGATGTATGGGTAGAAATAGGTCTTACAATTTATTTACTCTACTTTCTTCCATAAAGAAATCTACTAACCTAACCTTGCCACGTGGCTTTTTAGTGTCGTTGGAAATCTTCAATGAGAAATGACTGCTGTTGTAGGCAGGCTATTTTAGTGCTTCACAGTTTTTATTATATAAAAATTCCTCCTAATTTTCAGAGGAAATCTTTGGGTTTTTTTTATTTCAACCTATTGAAATTATCCAAATCATTGTCCTGCCCTCAGATTTAACAGGGGTCAGGTGCATCCCACTTGGACATAACAGTTTTTAATACATTTATAGACCATCAGAATTCCCATCAGTCTCCTTTTCTGTCGAGGAAATATGCCCAGCTCTTTTAATCATCATTGATAGGGCTTGCTTTTCAAACCTCTCAACCTGGTAGGCCTCCTCTGAACCTGCTTCAATTTTTCCATGGAAGTTTTAAAATGCAGGCCCAAGACTTAATGTACAGTGTCACCCAATCAGTGCAGAGTAAATAGAAGTATTTCCTCCTGTTACTGGAACCCAGTGTTTCTGTTAATATATGATTTATAGACTGTAAATATTTCCCAAGTGCTCTGCTGCCAAATCATGCCTCCCCTTCCTATACAGTACATTTCATTTTTCCTATCCTATTGTGGGATCCTCGCATAATCCTACTGGATTTTGCCCAACGTTCAAATCATTTTAGTTCATGATCTTGTTTTCTAAGATGTTAACCAATTCTCTCAACTTGCTATACAGTAATCTTCTAATTAAGTAAGATTCTTTCCCATTTTATCCTGCTGATCTAGTAATTGATAAGAAGAATCCTGGAATGCACAAATATTGGGACAACTGAACATATTTTAAAAGAATGTATGCATAAAGAAACGGAAAAATCATCTGGAATTACTGAATAATGTAAAGATTTAATGATTTCTATACAATAATTTCCATTAATGTTGTAATTGCTCATTTAGCTACCCAAAATCTATGCCTAAGAATACCATCTGTAATATATCTAGTTTTCTCATTTTTTAAAAAAATATGGGTAGTTTAGGTATTAGACTGCAGAGGGGAATGTCTTTAGCTAATTCTATACTTACACACAATATGCATTGTCAATAAACTACAATTCCAGTAACACCCAGTTTTAAACTACAAAGAGAAGACTAGCATTCTCCAATTTCTGGGACCACTCTTCTGTATTACCTTCAAGGAAACAGACCCTATGTTATGTAGGCTTTTATAGGTCATAACCAACCTCTTGAATCACATCAGAAGCAAATTGGCAACCAGTGCATACTGAGGAATGCCCATCATTGTCTATTCCACTGTATTCTGCACCAGTCAAAGCTTCTGTGTATCCTTCAAGGGTAGCCTCATGTAAAATATGAAACAGTAATCAAGCTATGAGATGACTAGGGCAAAACTGAAGGGTCTGAAGGGTCTCTAGGTAGGAAAAGGTACAACAGGCACATGAGATGAAGCTGTCCAAAGGCCTTCCTGACATGGCTGCCATCATCTTATCAAGCAGGAGCTGTGAGACCAGGAAGACTTCTGCATTATACATGAACTCTGAATGGGAAAGTTCTACCCTATCCAAATGTAAAGATGGAAAATCCCCAGATCAAAATAGCCTCAAAGTAGTAACATCTATGGTAGGGTCTTTTTAGGATTGAGTCAGAAATAGTTCTTCTCCATCCAAATCCACAGAGCCTTTGGGCATTGGGGCAGAACTTTGATAACCATCATTTGTTCCCCAAAACAATGCTAAATAGATTTTTCAGATGCAGAAGAAGAATCATCATAAATTCTTTCTCGCCTCCTTTTCCAGGAAGCATTTCATGAATATACTGCCAGCCACAAAAAAAATCTGGTCTGAATCCAAAGTACAGATGTAGTCAAAAGGATCAGTTCTCCTTCACTTTTCCACAAAGAATCCCAATTTGCTGTGAAATAGGTTGAAACTGACATAAGTGGCATCCATCATTCTTTATTTCCTCTTTTTTTTTATTTCCTCGCCTGCAGACCAGACATTTGTTTTTGATTTATAATGTATTAACAATACATTAAGTTCATCCAAAACTACATCCTATCCTTGAATGGGAATATATCTCTGTGATTTTGTTCTTTTTATTCATTCACAAATACCTTTCTTACTTCCTAGATGATGCCTACATATCAGAAAATGAATACAAGATCAAATAATACCTTATTTCTTTTGAAGTTTCCCAAATATCAAACAGAATTTTGTTTACCAATTTCAGTTTCATCTCTCTCCATTACTAATGCTTTCAAACTGAGAAATATTGAAAAAATGCATTATTTTACCTTTTGCATAATGTGTATTCTTCACTACTTGTGACTCCCCGGGGTGGGGGGCGAAATTGCCAGCCATCATGACATCCTGCCATATGATGATAAAATGCAAGTTATTTTTTTGGTTCCTGCTATTCTTTAATTCCTGATACATAGGATATCCAGATTGAAACCATATAATTAATTACAGACAAGTTATCACTGTATTCCAAGCAAAGGGAAACCATTGATCCTCCATAGAAATAATATCTACCATGTGTTACCTAAAGGAAATTTACTCAGAAGGGGTTTAAAAAATTAGAAGCTATTATTTTCCATGAATATTTGTCCATAATTTTCTTATATAAATCAGAAATCACTTACACCAAAAGGACACCCTGGCAGATTAGTTTGATCGCCATTACATTTCCTGAAGCATATATTCAAAAGGTGAGTCGCACTTCAGAAGAGAGTACAATTTCCACAAATTTTACAGTATACAGAACCCAATTCCAGAAGCAGGGAAAATTACCACTTAATTGCTCTGGATTGGAAGCCATATTAAAAACCATTTATTTTTCTATGTTGCTTTTATTTCCTATCTACACTAGAGAAATTGTTTTAGCTTCATATATTCTGAATATCTATTAAACATTGATACATTATGCATTTTATTAGTTTTTAAATAAACATATTTGAGCTCATTTCATAGAAAAAAAGAGAAGCATATTGTTTTAAATACAGGTAGTCCTCGACTTATGACCGCAATTGAGCCCAAGGTTTCTGTTGCTAAGTGAGACAGTTGTTAAATGAGTTTTGCCCCATGAGATGACCTTTCTTGCCACGGTTGAAAAATGAATCACTGCAGTTGTTATTAAAATGGTTTTAAATTGAACCCGGCTTCCCCAGTGATTTTGTTTGTCAGAAGATTGCAAAAGGTGATCACATGACTCCAGTACATTGCAACCATCATAAATATAAACCAGTTGCCAAGCTTTCAAACTTTGATCATGTAACCATGGAGATTTTGTAATGGTCGTTAAGAGTGAAAAACAGTCATAAGTCACTTTTGTCAGTGCTGCCGTAACTTTGAAAGGTCGCTAAATGAATGGTTGTATGTCAAGGACTACCTGTAAATATAAATACACCAATAAATGAGGAAAATGTTCTGTTGTGACTATTTCTCACATATGCAGAATCCAATCTAATGGTAATGTTTCAAACCTTACTTTTAAGATTCTAAGAAGCTCCGGTGAGAAATCAGCTTCTCTGATGACTCCAGGTAAAAACCCCTGCAGAGCCCTCCCTCAGAACCAGAGGAATCCCCCATCCGTGAGTGTGATTCAGAACTGAATCTGTTCATAACCAGATTAATCTTTTTTTTCATCTGTCTGATACAGAATGGTAACTAAGACAAATGTGCTTTTTCTACCAACTAACTAGCAATTCCAATGTTTACATAAATTAAGACATTAATATTTTCAATGGTACCTTCTTCCACCTCTTCCACATGATGTACCGATGGTATTTTACAAGCTGCTGCCTGCAATCATAAAGATAAAAATCAATTTCAAATATGCTTCTATTTACCATGTGTATAAAAAATAAGTAAAATATCAGACTTCTATGGTGGACTAGACATACACGAAGGAACACTAAACTAGATTACTCTGAAGAACTAACCTGGTGTTTTATAATGACATTGTCTTACTTATTACCTATTTAATCACAGAAGGCAGATATCAGAATAAAATTCTCCAGAGGAAATCATAAGTAGGAAATGTGCCTTTAAAAATTGCAAGTACTATTCTCCACTATGAGCTATCCTATAACCTTCTTTTAATTTCAACTATGGTGACTTCCAACAAGCATTGTTTGTATCATATTTTATGATGCAAGTGTTATTTACTCACACTTTAAATTCTCCATTAAAACATTACAAGCAGCTCTTATTTGCACGTATCACATTTCTGAAATCCTTATTGCTATAAAGGTAGGCAAGAAATGGGCAGATGAGACTAAAGGCAGGGGTGAAATCCAAAATTTTTCCCTACCAGTTCTGTGGGCGTGGCTTGGTGGGCATGGCAGGGGGAGGATACTGCAAAATCTCCATTCCTACCCCACTCCAGGGGAAGCATACTGCAAAATCTCCATTCCCTCTCCTCCTGGGGGAAAGATATTGCAAAATGGGGGCCAGCCAGAGGTGGTATTTGCCATTTCTCCGAACTACTCAAAATTTCCGCTACCGGTTCTCCAGAACCTGTGAGAACCTGCTGGATTTCACCCTTGGACTAAGGCCAATGTAGGTTTGTTTTGTCAATATTTAAAATGTAAACCCAAATCAGCAATATTCAAGATAACTGCATAAGTTATAAAATGTAAGGTAGGCGACAGTGAATAACTGCTATAAAAGACGATGTTAAAAAAGCTTCTTAAATTATGGCAGTCACCTTCAAATTGGGAAAACAAAAACTGTGTCTGATACAAAAAAAAATTCCTTTACTTCAGGAAGAGAGATATTCTTACCTCTGTTTCAACAAGAAGGTTTTTCAGCCTCGTCAGATCTTTAGTTACCATCCCATTCTGCTAAGAAAGAATATAATCACATTCTGCTTATTTGTTATCTATTACAAAAATAAAAACTGAAACATTTTTTCCATCAGATATTTTTTCCTGGTCACATGTAAGAAGTTTAGTTTTAAGAGATGCAGACAATTTTTTAGTGTTTTTTCTATGACACCATTTGGCTGAATGCTTTGGAATGACTACAGACCAGTTTGAAATATAACCTATCAATTTAATTAAAGAGGGCAGTTTTTCTACTTTGCTGAAAGTACTTCTCCCTTCTGTTTCATAAAATGTGCCTTTCAAACATGAAAATGGCAGTCGCAAATCTAAAAAATTAGCAATAACAGGACATATGAATACTTCAAATCAGAAGTCTGCATGGGCCATCTCAGTGGATAAGATTGCAAGGATAAATTATGCAAGTTAACTTTGCTTTCTATAGGCCTTTTTTGCTTATTGTGCAATGATTTCACTTCAGTGCCCACTGGGAAGGAAGCAAAAGCTTACAAATCACTGCCAACTGTGATTTGCCATGTCATATACAGTTTGCACTATGGTTAAGTCTTCTGCAGTTTTTCACAATTTCTAATACAAATATCAATCCAAACATTTACTGCAGGAGAAAGCCTAAGATGTGGCACAGGTACAAATACAAATCACAAATAAAATTTGGGTAAACATAAAGAACCTTTGCTAAAATTTAAACCAGAAGCTTCCATTAAATTAATCTGTCTTGGCCATGGTTCTGTACTATTAAAAAAAAACCACACAGGTAAACATACGGTTACTTTTCCTGGTAGCCATTTTGACCTAAACTACTTCCCCAATAGTAGAAACTTGCTGTAGCAACCTGTGTATTGCTCCAAAGCAGTTTTACCCCTATATAGAAAATTTGTCACCATAAAATAAGAAATTGGTCATTAAACAGGTATTCCATGATGGTACTAACTGAAATTGAGCCACTATCCACTTTTTAAAAAAAAAATCATCTACTGCTTGAGAACTGATTTCTGATGTATATTAGAGGTATTAGAGATTAAGGACTTGCAAACAGCTTATGGCAAAAGTTTGATATATCATATGGGGCATGTATCATGAATACATTTTCTTTTCTATATCTACTTCCAATTTCTAATAGAGATGACCTTAGAGAAGCTATGCAGAGATAGTTTCAGCAATATGTACAACTCAGACTGGCTCTATTCCAACCCTCTGGGCTATGCAAGGGATGCTGTATGCTGTCAAGCTTCCAACATTCTGTTATTATAGCCTGTATCAATACAATACTATCCCATAATCTGATTTTACTGAATCTGTTGCGAAAGCTGGCCACACACACAAAGTTGACAAATTGGAGTCCGTGAATTTACATATATTAAACCAAGAATAAGCATGCTCTCATTACGATATAAATAAGATCAACTATCTATGGCTAATTCAAAACAAAGTAATTTTATTACAGCCTTAAACCACAACAATGTTACAAACAGCAAAAACACAGTACCATTAATAAGTTTAGTAAATATCAGTTCCTCTATCCCAGGTAATATCATTAGCAATCTGCTTCTCTGAAAGACATTGAAGAATACAATGTTCTAGATGCAAAAAAGTCAAAATTTTGCAATTCAGTTGCTTTCTAGTTCTTACCAAACAATTCATAGAAAAATCATCTGTATCACCTGGAAAACTAGTTAATAAAGGCTGGATAAACCTTAACTGAGAATCAGCATAAAGTCCGTAGCATTAAAGTTTATTTGTGTCTTCTTAGTTTTAGGGACATAATCTCTGGGATACTGGGATATATTTTATTTACCCTCTAAAAATACCAAAGAGGAAGACATTAATGTAAGTTTCCAGAAAATGCCCATAGGTATTAGATAACTGAAGACAAGTAATTTGCAAGGAAAATTCTCTGGGTTTCCTTAAGACAGTGGTTCTCAACCTGTGGGTCAGGACCACTTTGGGGGGGGGGGTGTCGAACGACCCTTTCACAGGGGTCACCTAAGTGGAGTGAGAGAAGGGGGCCGCCCATCTCTCTGCTCCTGCAACCCTGGCTCTTCTGTTATTGTTCCTGGAAGCCCTCTCAGTGCTCAGCTGAGCTAGTCTAGGCTGCAGAGCCTTCACTTCTTCCCAAGGCTTTCAGCACTGCCTTTAGCCCTGCAAGTTGGATGGCAGGAGTGCAAATAACGGGAAGTGGAGATGGCTTCTTGTGAGCTCTG
>JANHFM010002815.1:0-14167 GCA_032468115.1 Grayia smithii
CCATAGTCATTTCCATAGGAAAGCCATGTTACTTTGGAGATACTTTCATTATTATTGTTGTTGTTGTTGTTACTGATATTTAAGACTCAGAAGGTCAACTAAATTCCCTAAGAATTCCCACGGAAATAGGTGTGAATATTCTCTCACAATGTACCTCACTCAGTGCAGGACAGCAGTGAACAAAACCACTCCCTCCTTGGTCAAATATCTGCAAATGTTTGAATCAGATATGCTTAGGGGGAGGGGGAGGGGGAGGGGGAAGGGAGAGACTATCCACTGCATACTGTTGGCCTTTCCCACTTGCCTACAATGCAGCCTGTTCCTCCATCTTGTCCCCTGTACATGCTTGGCCTCTGCTTCTTCCTTCCCCCAGCAATTTCCTATAATTGGTCTTTTTTTCATGTTTAATACAATAAACTAAAACCATCTAGCTTGAGATCAATTCTCCTCTGATTCCCCACCTCCCTTCTCAGTATATATGTTTCATGGATGTTTCATGGATAGATTGTTGTGTTCAGGAAAAGACTGCAGTGGCATGTATGTTTCTGGGTCTGAAAACACTGGTCAACCAAAAAAAGGTCATGTTAGAGAAAATAACCAACCCAATCAAAGCATTTGGAGGTCAGGTAGAAGGTTCCTTTTTGTGATAAAATTATTGGTGTGTGTATGTGTGTGTAAAGGATGGACTCATCAAATGAATGTATTCCAATGAATTTTACTGAAGCTATTGCTTTGTATGCATCCCATTTTCTTAAAGACGGCTTGCCTGTTTGGCAGGAATTTCCTAGTTTCCAGTTTCCAAGTATCTGATTGGCTAGCAGAATCATCCATCTCTCAGATCTTTGTGGAAAATGTGAAATACTCTGAGAGATTTGCTCCCTCTTGCACTAGGAGCTGCTGCCTCAATGGCTAGCTGCTTTATCTGCATATTCACCCAAAGCCTCGTGCATCAGTTTTCTCCTACTGCTCCGCACCGAATGTGAGCAGTGAGCTCCGACGATTATTCTGGTTCAGACTTCTCTCTCCTTCCCCCTCCCTTTTGTCCCCTCCTGCATTTTCTGCAACCTGATTCCTGGCAATTTTTTGACACCTGAAGGAAAAGCTAGGGAGGCGTAAACCCTTGCAAGTAGTAATGGTAAGGGAGGGAGTCAAAAAAAAGAAAGTCTGGGAAGGCATGAGGAACAGGATGACTTCTTACAAATAGCTGCTGCTGATTTTGCATGGATTGTGGCACAAAACGAATTGCATTTGGGGGAAAACGTTTTAGCTCTGGTAAGTGGAAACACAACCTGCTTGATTTCATCCTATATCTATTCAATCTGTGGCATATTGTTCTTGAATAGGTGCTTTATCAATCTTACACTCATCATGAATATATCTTGCATTTGTTTACAACCGCAATTACAAGGATTTCATTTATTTCTAGCAAGCTCAAATGAATGTATGTACATATGTCTCAATAAGCATATTCTAAATATGTTCCTATAGGCTGAGATGTAAATATTATTGTTTTAATGAAGCACCATCATATTTTCATTTAATTGCTTTCATATGCCTTGACTCATTTAGACAAGCAACTTATTTTTATATATGAATTATTAGACTGGGAAATGAAAAATGAAGTGTTCAAATAATTATGTTCATATTTTGCCTTGTCCAGCCTCAAAGATCCAGACAAGGAAAGCAATAAGTTTGATTGTGAGTTGATACTTATTTAAAACACACACATGGCTAAGTTACCATTCATTATGTACAGAAAAGGCATATGAACAAAAATTCTGATGCTGTATTTTATATCATCACTTCATTTAAGCATCAGTTCAGCAGTGTAACATCCACCTTGTAGGGTTGTCATGGAGATGGTACAAGGAAGATTTATTTGAACCATCAAAATGTGATGCAGTTTTGTTTTAACCTAGTCCTTTTCTCCATGTTTTGCTTTTGGTGTGTTACAAATATGTTACTTTTATTTTAGAAAGAAACAGGTCAATATTTCAGCATGTAAAGAAAATGATTTCACTTTAATCTGTCTTCTTTGCCAAGATACCCTGGTTATAGCTGCTGCATTAGCGTTAGTGCCTGTGTCCACTTTCATTAAACTGGAGATGAAGATGAAGCAGGGACCAATAGAATTTAATCTCTAAATCATTTTAAGAGATGCATTGAAAAACAATCCTGCAGAAGGTTGTGGGTTTTTTTTGTAAGTAATGCAATGGGAGATTTGACTTCTTTTATTAGGATTTAAGGGCATTTCCCTGCCCTTCTTAATTTCAACCATGCAATCTAGTCTGGGTGTTTCACTTTTTTCAGCCAGAGTGAGGGGGATATTTTGCATTTGACAAAAAAGGGAAGATGTCAGCTCTTGAAGAAAGCCATATTTCATGGTAAAATGCTTCCTCACAAGACACACTAATGTGCTCCTGTGACAAACATACATATATGTCTCCCATAATGTGCTCAATTTTACACTGCAGGCATGTTTAGCTGGATTCTCTTTTATTTGGGGTGTGGGATGAGTTTTACCCATTATTTAATCTAAGTTTATTCTATGCCCATATTGAACATGTATTTGGAGTCTTATCTGAAATGCGGTGGGGAAGGTATCTTTGATTTCTCTGCAAATAATTTCACCCTTTACCATTTAATATCCAGCAATATGTCAGGTAAAAATTTATGTTGGAAAGAGCATATTGATATGGCAAATATCTCCAAGCTAGCAAAATTTCATCACCAGAATCTGCTCTGCTTTGTGACAGATAAATCCATGTCGTTTCATGTTCACATGGTATCAAGGTATACAGAACTGTAATTGGTAGTAACTATCCCTTATCAAGCTTCCATAGATATATCTTAGCCTGTTCACTTTGACTCTGAAGATTGGATTGTTATAAGAAGAGAAGCTAACCATGTCTACGTTTAATCTTTACTCCTCTGAAAGAATTAAGATGGCTGAATTGGAACTCTATACCTGCAGAACAGAAACTATTCATGCTTTGTTAGGAAAAAGGAGGCTTTCAACTGAACTGAAAATGGTAGTTACACATTTTCCAAAGACAAAGGAAAATTATTCCCCTTTTGCCCAATGCTTCCAATTTAAACAGCTTTCACTGAGCTTTGAAAGCATGATGCATTGGCTTAGTTTCAGACCTTCTGAATGAAATGATCTGGGATCTCTTTCAGTCACAAGGAAATGAGAATTCCAACAATTGGATTCATCTAGATTTTCCTGGAGATGGAAACTGAACTTGGGTAGGCAACCTGTAGCTCCACAATGACACCTGCCTCCTGAACCCCTTTTTGCAATTTCATGAAATCTGTAGCTGGATTTAGTGGCAGTTTCCAAATGTGGGAAGTATTCAGAAACTGCAGCAAAAGTCCTAAAACAGGTTTAATCAAGTTTTTAACAGCAATGATCACACACAGACACACCCCTCAAAAAAGAAATGGGCCTGTTTGCATGTGTGACTTCAACCATGAAGTTGATTAGGTGGCTTTGTGCTGGTCATAATTCTTTATTTTCTATTCAATTTCACTATATTCTTCTGATGAAGAACTGAATAATCCATGTCTCCCTAAGGAACCTGGAGGAAGATACTATACAAATGATAAGTAGTCTAATTTCAGGTGAAATTTGAATCCTTTATTGGTTGTGACATTATGTAGTGTCAGGCTTTTATTTTTAACTCTGGTAAATTATTGCTGGTAATAATAATGTTTGAATTAACAATTGCAGAATGCTGTCCATAGAATTTGAAATAAATATTTTTCAAACAGAATATTCTGGGGAAAACATACATTTCAGCTTTCTGCAAAGAAGTGCTAGTTTCCAACATTCTTGACTCAGCTTGATTGTACTGGTCAGAATCCAAGAGCCTTGTTCTCGAGCCATCCCATTACTCTGTTTCTTGCTGGCCAAGGGAAAAAAAATAAAAATTATCTGAGTACTGTTCTTTGGCACTCATTCTTGAAGCTGGATATAGCATAGATGTCTGATTCGCTTTCCTCCCATTCAGCCTCCTCCCTGGGTCTGTCCAATGATTCAGAAACTTGGTGCACTGAAAAGAAAAAGGTACATGCCATCAACCAAGAAGGGAAAACCATCTGGTGCTTGTTCATATCAGATATTGATGGGGAGAAGCAGCATGGGAGACAGAGATCAATGAGTTGAGCTTCAAATGAAGACAATCATTACAAGTAAATTCCAGTTGAAACCTTTTGGCCAGCTGGTGAAATGTTTATTTTTTTTTGGAAACACAGGAATAATTTTTGTATGGCAACATTTCGCTAGTTAACAACCAGTTTTATTTTTCACCATCCTCATTGCTACTGTCACTTGATTTTTCCTCCTTAGTTTGCTTTTCCGACTTCTGATTGCTCTCCTTTCCAATTACATTTTCTATTTTAGTAATAGTTATAACAACATAATCACAGTAGGTTTGTTTTATTTTGTTTTTGCTTAATCCTCCTCTGTTTATCGCTCTGCAAATCACTCTTTACTTATTCATTTTTAAAACTATGTAATATTTTTTCTTCCTGATTTTGTCCTTATAAGCAATATCCTGAAGCCCAGGCACACTAAACTTTCTGAGACTGCTCTAGAGAAGATCTTTATGGATAAATAAAGTTGTAATTCTCAATGCTCAAAAAGTTTTTCAAAGGATTCAGAACTAAAAGGGTTGGGCCATCCATGGGGCAGGGAGATTGGATCAACCTTGGCCAATATGAAAATAGCTAAATATATTCGGATCTGATAAGTACTTGAAAGGGACACTATTAGCAAATCGAAAGGTTATCTGTTATACTATAATATTGAAAATTATCCCTGAGAATGATAATGCCAAGTATTCTCTCCACACACTCACAAACACCATTGCCAAGAAAACTGCCTGGATAGAGATTTGTTCTTTTGAATGGAAATATATTAATTATCCAATAAATGAACAATATTTAAAACACTGTCATAAGTTTATGCATTTACCATTACAATTACAAGTAAGAACTATAATGAAAGAGAACTGCAAGCTCCTGCAGAGTATGTCTATAGCAAAATTAAGGACTATAAATGGATTTTAATCTTGTGTATGAAGTCCAAAATAGAATCAGAATAGAGCTGGGAAGAACCTTGGAGGTCTTCTAATCTAGTCCCCTGCTCAAGCAGGAGATCCTATACCATTTCAGACAAGTAGCTGTCTGGTCTCTTCTTAAAAACTTTCAGTGATGAAGCATCCACAACTTCTGAAGGCAATCTATTCCACTGATTAATTGACCTCACTGTTAGGAAGTTTCTCCTTAATTCCAGATTGCTTCTCTCCTTGATTAGTTTCTATCCATTGTTTCATGTCCTGCCCTCTGGTGCTTTGGTAAATACCGGTAAGTTGACCCCCTCCTCTTTGTGGCAGCCTCTCAAATATGGAAATACTGCTATCATGTCCTCCCAGTCCTTTTCTCTAGACTAATCAAATTCAAATCCTGCATCCTAAACTGTTCTTCATATGTTTTTTTTTTCATATGTTTTAGTCCTCTGTTCCAATGTCCAGGTTTGCATGGTCATGTAAGAAATGGGAAAGAGAAAAGATTCAGTTCTACTTCCTTTCTCCCACTTTTCTTGACAACCATTCCCTGCCAAAAAAAGTAGGTGGTGAAACTCTATAGTTAGGATTTGAATTACTCCATGTATAGCATGTTAAATTAGAAAAGTAAATTATACAGCAGAAAACAGTAAATATTTAATTATTTAAATGTTAAGAATTTAGCTTTATTTGATCTCTATTGACTTGGAAATGGGATATGGTTCACTGTTAGTTAAAAAAAGGTGTGCAAAGGCAATCCTTCTGCCTCATGGCCCTCCTACCACAGAACATGGCTGCCAGAAGTATGCTTGGGATATCTTTTATTGCTTTTCTGCAGAGCTGCAAAGTTGGTATTGTGTGAATGAGCATTTAAAGTAGGATTTTTAGTATAAATAGTCCCTGGTTAATGATGCCCTGTTTAGAGACCTCTGAAAGTTACAAAGGAGCTGAAAAAGTAACTTTACAACCAGTTCTCGAACTTACAACCATAGAAGTGTTCTCCAGTCACATAATCATCACTTCCACACCTCACTGCCAGCTTCCAAAAAGCAGAATCAATAGTAAAATCATAAGTTGCAGTTTAATGACCATAGGTGATTCACTTAACAAGCATGGTGGAAGTGAGTTGTCAATCCTGAAGCTGACCTGACCAAAACCATTTTTTACCACTTCAGTGTTGCCACACTGGAGCTGAGGGATAGGGAGAGGGGATTTGTGATAGAGGAGACTCTATAGCCAAAACAAAATATTTACTCTTGGGAACCAAGGATATCCTCACACCTGGTTGGAGGAAGGCAGAGTGATGCTACCTGACTGCCAGTCTGCACTGTGACTGTTTTGAGAAAGCAGAAAAACTTTTACTTTTAATTAGGTGAAAACCACAGGAGACTTCAGAGTCAGTTTTCACCAGATATGTGCCAATATGATGCTTCCAATAAAGCTATTTTTGTGGAATTTACCTGCCTCGGAGTTTTGCTTACTATGGATCTATTACTTGGAACCCTGACATGAGGTCGTAAGTCCATTGCACTGATGTGTTCTCTCGCTTAACTACTATGTCACATAGCAACAGAGTAGCTGGTCTCAGTTGTGGTCATTAATTGAGGATTACCTATACTGTCATTTTTTAAAAATATGGATTGGTTATTTTATTATACAGATATGGAATCTGTGGACTTACATTTTAATTTTATATTATTTTAAACTGCACAGTCTTGGAATTTGAATGACACATAAATATATGTAAATCAATTACTCTCGCACATTTTTGTTAGGATTTGGAAAAGGCTGTGACTGAAAATTTGGAAAGCTGCTTGTTGGCTTAAACCAGCTTGTAAAAAGGAAAGGGCCAGACTGATACCTTAAAAATAACCACATGCCAATCTGCTATTTGGGAGCTAGCAATGCAGTGGGATGACGCAGCTGGCTGGGCCTATGCCGCTTGGAGGCATGGGTGGTGCTCAGCAATGTGTCTTTAGAGCTACAAGTGGCTACAAAACCAACGATGATGGAGTCCTAATTGGAAGCAGTGACATTTGGTGGCAGTGGATTGATTATTTTTCAAAAAATGTTGGTGGGGCACATATTATACAGTCTGGTAATACTGTATGAATGAATGAATGACCCTGACAAAGTGGTGATCGATCATGAAGGCTTCTACTTCAGAGTTTCTCTTGGGGTATAGAATCAAAAGCCACCTTTAGATCTATGAAAGAGGCATACAGGGCTTTCATCACAAAGAATTAATTTTGCCTGAAATTTTAAGCTAAATCCAACATGGGGGGTGTAAGTATTAGCCTCTTTTTTTTAACCTCCATGAATCATTCTACAAAGAGACAGAGATTACAGAGCTAGAGATAGATCCAAAGAATGATTTAAATCCATTACTGTAACATCATATTTAAAAAAAACAAATAGCTGAGACCCTGGCCAATTACTCTTTTCTTTCAAAAATTAGTAAACTATATGTTGGGATTTTATGTCCTAAACATATGAATTGGCTGTATTCTGAGACTTCCTGAGTAGGATAGTTTGAGGTTTAGACATTGTACAATAAACTATGGTCACTGTATAAAACATTAGATAAAAATAAGTTGAGCCTTACAATAAAATTAAAAAATCTCTCCAAATATTTCTCTATTCCTATTTCTCTACTCCAAATATTTCTCTATTCTCCCTAATTCCCTAAGAAAAATTGTATTCGGAATACCAATCATAGTCATCCTAATTTGAGGGCATCTGACATAATTAAATCCAGTGATCACTTTTTTTCCTTACCCATCTATAGGGCAACAAACTTTTAAAGAAATTGCTTGATAATAGAGATCAAGGAGTTCACAGAGGCCACAAAGTACTGTAAGGAGAAATCCTGGCAGTGGAATGGTTTAGGGGGCCATTATGTGCCACGCAAGTGAACAAAGTTTCATATAAAGTGGATAAACTGCTAATATAAGTTTGCCTTATCATTTTCAGCCATAGCCCAATAGAAATGTACAGAAGTATTTATTGTATGGCAATGTTTAATATAAAACGCTATTTTTAAAAGTCCAAAGTTTTTCTAAATTCAACAGACAATCCTATTTTTGAAATAAATTGTTTATTCCCAATATCACAGTGATTTAACTGTGTATGTTTGACAGAGGACTTAAACTATTGTCAGTCTATTTAATTTCAATGCTCTCTGCTTCCCATTTTAGTGCCACTTTTAAAATGGGGAACCATTTATATTCATACACAATTGATCTTAAAATATTCATGCTGCGTCTCCATTTTCTCTAAAGAATACATTTGCATACATTTATTTTATTTATTTGTATGCAAATACATTTTCATACACAAATACACATTTATTTTATTCTTAAAATGTTGTAGTTTCCTTATAGCAAAAGATCTGAGGGAAATATAGAACACAAACTAGTGACATGGAGTAATCTAATTTTTGCTTGCTTTACTATGATCCAGTGGTGGGTTGCTCCTGATTCTGTCCGGTTCTATAGAACCAGTAGTAAAACCAGTGGGAGGCTCCACCCAATCACCCCGACGTCATCATTGGTGATCTGTGCATGCATGCGCGCTCCCGTTGCGAACTGGTAGTAAAGGTAAGTAGAACCCACCCCTGCTATGATCAGTATGAAATTGTCTTTTGAATTTCTAAATGCTTCTTTGAATTTTGCAGATCTCATGTTGGGGTCAAAAACGGGAGGAGATGCATTCAAAATGAGCTCTTCAGCTCTGCCTCAAGGCAGTGGCATACTCTTATACTCTTAATTTCCCCAAGTTCTATACTGTATAAATAGTATTGGGGGGGGGGGTTGTTGCATAAAAATACATTGCAATTCTAGCCTTCTGCTCACATCTTCTTTTATCCTTTGTGTGCCTATTCATTTTCATTTTCTTATATTTATTCCACTGTGTGATGCTTTAAGCATGCTTTATGCCATTTTAGTTCCTTTTATGTTGTGCGTTATTATCATTCTGATTTTGTTTTGTTTGTGTTCTATATTTCCCTGAGATAAGGAAACAACAGCATTTTAAGAATAAAATAAATGTATATGTATATGAAAATGTATTATTTAGAGAAAATGAAGATGCAGCATGAATATTTTAAGATCAATTGTGTATGAATATAAATTATCTCCCATTTTAAAAGTGGCTCTAAAAATGGGAAGCAGTGAGCGTATGTGAAGTTAAATAGACTGACAATAGCTTAAGTCCTCTGTCAAACATATACAGTAAATTGTCTGACCAAAAATATGGGATAGTGTTATTTTCAGTAGAGAAGCGAGGCAGGCTGCAGCTGAAGCTGCTATGCAGATCTTGACCAGGTTTAGTGAGCCAGACGAGTTACATAAGTTCATCCTGCCCCTCAGCTAGATTGCCGAGTTCTTTGTTCCATAAATAGTACAGAGTTTTTGCAGACAAAATGAATAAAACCACTGTTCTGACTGTATAAATAATCTGACATATAATAATGCTGGTAGCATTGAGATATATTAAGAAGAAAAAGGGTTGGTCTCAATAGAAATGTTATGGAAATGAAAAGCAAGATTAGTAAAGTACAAAAATAAATAATTTTTTAAAGTGATGAGCAAGCAGGGTCTTGGACCAACTTCTCTCATCCTCTTAGAACTTTGAGATCTGGGGCAATTGAAGAATTATATCAAGAAGGCTTCCTTCAAGAAAAGAAGATAAAGGGGAAGAAGAATGAATTAAAGCCTATGGAGGTTCTTAGTCATGATTGTCATGATTGTCCAAAGATGCTTTTTACTAAAAGGCAACTGGACTTTCTTGGGGGTTTTTTTCTTTGAAAATGTTTCACTTCTCTTCCAAGAAGCTTCTTCAGTTCTGAAGTTTTGTGAAGAGAACTGAAGAAGCTTCTTGGGCAAAAAGTGAAATGTTTTCACAGAAAAAAATTCAAGAAAGTCCAGTTGCCTAGTGGAAAAAAGCACCTTTGGGACAAGAATGAATTAAATTATTAAATCAGAGTATCTTCCACTAATACTACCCAGAACCATTCACATGACAGTTAAGGGTTGCAAATCTGGTTGTTAGAAATTATTACATGTGGTCCTCAATGTACGACCATAAAGGAGCCTGCTCATCATGACCTTAAATTGTGACACTTGTAAATCAGGTCATCCATATGACCAATCCAATTTTATGATGTTTTTTGCCATAGTCATTAAAGAAATGGCATGGTTGTAAAATGACCACTGTGGTCATTAAGTAAATTAATGGGTGACTATGGGCCAGTTTTGCTAAAAGCCAGAAGTAAATATCAGTTTTTGGCAAAACTGTCATAAAACACGTTCACATGACAGCATGATGCTGCAAATGGCTGTAAATGCAAGCCAGTTACCAAATGCCTGACAGCAGTCATGTGACCATGGGGGAAGCCACTGGAAACAGGGCATAAGTATTCCCAGGGAGGTCAATCATGACTACAGTCGTTAAGTGACCAGTCATAAGTCAAGGACAACCTGTACAGTAATTGTAGCTTGAGCCTATATATTAACTTGTGCTGTATTTTATTGTAGGAATGGACATAAATTGAACTGAATGAAGGAAAGGGGACATGACTGAATGCGAAGGAATTCTGAAGCAAATTGTCATGTTGGAGAAATGAGATTTGCATTTATGTTATATGAGATTATGACTAGAGGAACTTCATTTTTTCCATGTGTTTCATTTTAGTTTTAATTTTTTTTAAGTTCTGCATACTTATATCAGCACAGGAGTCCCCTCCCCCCCTTCAAACTTCTTCTGTGGCAGCACATCAGAAAGGATAACCCTACAATATCCTGTCAATTGGACATTCCAGAAGCAAAACAAAAAACAGTGCCTTTCTACAAGTCCTACAGATGGGACTTTTCTGGCATTCTAAAAACACGTTTTGTTCATGATGGCACAACTTCATAGCCCTCCAAAGAATTTCACATTGCCACAGAGTTCCTCTAAGGATCTTTTTGGCCTGTCCATCTGATCACACAGTGTTGCTAAGTCACCTGTTATTACTTAGGCCTATCTGTATGGGACTCAAAAGCATTTGGAAAGTTGAGCTCAGATTGGGATGCCTGAATAGACAAAATTCGTATTTGACTTCCTAAAAAGCCTGTCCAATATAATTTATTTCATGCAATGGTATAACTGGAACACAGATTTCAAATTATGTTAGTTTTGGTAATTCATTCTGTGCAAACTGGCATAATAAATGGGTGACAGCCTTCAAAAAACATTAGATTGCTAATAAATATTTTAGAAATACAATAGGAGAATTGGCAATAGTGGCTTTGCTGGAGGCAGAAAAAGCTTCTCAGAGTCACTTAAGTGGAATGACATATAAGCCTAATAGAACAACCTAAGCAAGATTTTTGATATGGTGCAAATAAATTTGGAGGAAATATTTTTGTTAAAAATCTGGTTTTCTCCAGTTATAATTGGATGGATTTAAATGCAGTATTGCCTTAGTGGAATTATTTCTTCATCTATCAAGGTATCATAAGAACATAACTTTTAAAAATTCATAAAGAATGTCCTTTATTTATTTAAGAAATGTTAAGACTCCACAACTCTACAATGACTCTGGGTCCCAAATGCCATTGCTTGGAAGAAAAACAATCATTGTACAACAATCAAACCCAGAATCTCCCACCCTAACCCAAGAGCCAGGTTTTCAGAGTTCTTGGAAGGCAACCAGGGTGGTAGAAAAGAGTGGGGAATTGTGTTCAAGGGGTCAGGTGCTATGACAGAGAAGGCAATAACTTCATTTTAAATCCATTGGCCTCTCAATTAAACCGGCCCTTTGGAACGAACTCCCCACCGATCTCCGGATTTCCCCCGACCTCCTCTCCTTCCGTCGCGGTCTGAAAACATGGCTTTTCGATAAGATCAGCTGAGTGGCCTGGGTTTTTTTGTCAATATTAGCATTTTAATTAATTGATTTTTATAAATTTTAAATTTTAAATTTTGCCTGATTTTAAATTCGCATTTTAGTCTATTATATTTATTATAGTATTTATAATAATGTCTTATGTAAATATTTTGTTTGTTACGACTGTGAGCCACCCAGAGTCCTCTGGGAGATGGGCGGCATATAAATATGATAAATAAAAATAAAATAATAAAAATAAACTCTGTGTGCTCTCCACTGGCTGTTTCTTTCCCTTTGCTTTTAAAGCATAGTGAAATGTAGCAGCCATGAGCTGTACTTTCCTCTAAGTCAAATCCAGAAAGATCTGGCTGGGGAAAGGTGTCTCCATCTGCTGGCTCAGGGCAGCGGCCTCTGCTGAAGCCCAGATGAGCTGAGGAACTGGGGGAGCCTCCGTGCCATTTTCGGGTGCCCAGCTCACCGGGATGCCCCAGTCCCTGTCATGTCTCCAATGGCGGCAGCTTCGGGAGATGCTGACGGCACAGAGGTGCAGGCAAAAGCTGGGGGAGATGCAACACGGGGGTGGATGGGTATGCTTCCCTTCACCTCCCCACACTTGTTTATCCATCCCAGAGAGCTCACGCTACATCTCCCTCTGACCCGGCTGCCTTCCTCACCAGGGTCACTCCTGAGCAAACTCTTCTGTCCTCGGCTGTTGTGAAGAAGTGGCAGCTTTGGTTGCACCACACCCGCTTCATTGTCTTTGAGAGCCGCTTTGCACCTTGTTTGCAAAGCTGCTCTCAAAGAGAACGAAATGGGCATGGCGCACCCAGAACTGCCACTTTGCAACAGCCGAGGACCTCTTCCGCTTGGAGCTCCAAGCTGCAGGGGGGGGGCAGTTGCGACGCCGGCTGCTTCGGGGGGTCCTTCCCTCAGTAGTTCATTTTCTTACTTTGTCTAGGAGGCTATGCTGACTTTGTCCTTAAAGATTGCTCTCCAGCTTTTTAACTTTCTCGGGCACGGAGAAAAGCGACCCTGTGAAGGGACTGAGTCTGCTGCTGAACTTGGAAGCTGAGAGGCTTCTTTCCCACCCAGCCACTGGCGCATAGCGTGGAAAAGACCCGGTCACTGCTGCCATCTTTGCGCATGCGCAGCTTTCTTCTCACCAACTGAAGGACTTTTCGGCGCCCTGCAGCCAGGTGGCCGAGAGGCTCCGTTGCCAGCCAGCCACTTCCCAGCTCCAG
This sequence comes from Grayia smithii, assembly GCA_032468115.1. Taxonomy (NCBI): domain Eukaryota; kingdom Metazoa; phylum Chordata; class Lepidosauria; order Squamata; family Grayiidae; genus Grayia; species Grayia smithii. The sequence continues at coordinate 13,182 of JANHFM010002815.1, forward strand.
TCATCTTACCAGAATGGTTTGGGAGCATGGCCAGGCTACCATTACTACCAATTCGGAGAACCAGTCCCTAAAGTTACTACCTATTTGGTAGAACCGGGTCGAACCGGTAGGAACCCACCTCTAATGCACGACTACGTATATACATGTGCATGCACGTGTGTATGCATGGCCATGTGCAAGTACATGCACAAACATGCATGAACATGAGAGAACGTGCACATGCATGAACATGAATGAACATGTGCAAGCATGAACATTTGTGATGTGCGCATGCGTGGATATGCACAAGTGCATGCGCGAATATGCATGCATGCATAGCAGAGAGCCAAAGACTAGCTGGCCGGTGGGAGGAAGGGCATTCCAACTTTGGCAGCAGGGCAAGAAATAAGATATTTTTCTTTTGTGAGCTTCTGTTTCGTGGTTTGCAGGGAAACTGAAGCTCATGAAAGAAATGTCATGGAGATATGACCTAGGGTGATGGAGTGCTTGCCAGCAGAGGGCTCTGTGTGCCAACTCTGGTACTTGTGCCATAGGTTCGCTATCACCGTTATAGACGGTCTGCAAATTACCAGTTGGAAAATATATATTTTTATCATCAAGGTTTCTATATTTTCAGAGTAAGTATCAGAAAAAAAATTACAATCTTCCTTTCTTGTGCTTAAAGTATAACAACCATTATAAACTAAACCATGTTTGTGAGAGAATTTCCAACAAAATTGTCATTTTATGCGGTAACACACACACAGGCACACACTTTCACATATGTCTATATATGTCTGCATTATTATTAATCTCTCACTGTTCCTATCACCCATCTCCTCCCACTTATGACTGTATGAATGTAATCTTGTTGCTGGTATCCTAAGATTTTTACTGACTGTTTCCTAATATGACTCGATTGCTCATTTATTCCCTATGACTATCATTAAGTGTTGTACCCTATGACTCATGCCGAATGTATCTTTTCTTATGTACACCGAGAGAGT
>JANHFM010002815.1:14267-24608 GCA_032468115.1 Grayia smithii
GGAGATCCTGTATTCATCCTCACCCCCAAAAGATTCTTCAAGCAGCTTCAAAGCTTGCTGCAATTTCTCCCTTTCCCGGCTGGGCCCCTCTTCCCAGCTGGGATTTGCAGTTTGCTTTTTTTTTCGAGTAGTCACAAAGGCAGTTGGCTCTAGGGGGGTGGGATTGATGCAGCCTACCCCCATGGACCATCTGGGGTGAACGGCCAGCTCATCTTCCAGTTGTAAATTCATTAGTAGGTCGCCCTCCTCCTCTCCTTTCTTGGGGGAGGAAGAGGCCTCTCCAGCTGCCCTCTCCGACATTCTTTCCTACAACGCCCATGGAAGAAGCAAGTAGAGAAGTACCTTGTCTTCTCCTGGTTTGTTGTTTAAGGAAGAGAAGAGTCTTGGAATAATGTCAGGTATCCCATTTCACTCTATCCCCAGGAAAGAAATACTCCCAACGCCAGGTTAAAGGGTAAAAACCTTTACTGGAGACAGTTAGAGAAAATGGTAGAAAGCAATTCCAAGACTAAGCAAAAAGGCGCGAAGTGTATATATTAAAAGCATCCCATTCCCCCCTCCCACCAAGCCCCCCTTGAGCTATAACCCAATCTCTGGCAGCTCCAGGCGTCAGGTGCTCATCCCCCGGGTTGCACATCATCAGGTTGGACCATCCATCATCTGTAACTTTCGATTCTCATCTGTTCCCACCTCCAGCTCATCATATTCCCACATTTACCCCTCCCCCCGTTTCTATGGCAGCCGACAGCTAAGAAAGTGAAAGTAAAGTACATCGGGAGGCTGACAGCCAAACTGGTGATCTTATGGTAAAATAATACCTTTCAACTTGGATGACCCTACTCTCAAGTCTAAAGTGGAGCAAGAATCAGAAGGTCATGTCTGCCATTGGTTTACATATCTATAATTGAAAGAAAGATTCAAATTAGTCAAAAAGAATTATGGTTTTAACTTTGTTAAAAATGAATTGGAAATCTTAATGTGTGGCAATGATGAATATATTATTGCTAAAGTCTATAAAATATTACCGTATTGAATTTAAATCTGGAAAATGAACAAGTAAAGCATTGTATGATTCAGTGGGCAGGGAACTTTGGATATAATGTAATGCTTGAACAATGGGAGAATATATAGAAGAAAGGTTTAAAATTTACATTAAATATAACTTAAAAGAAAATTTCTATAAGATGATATATCGTTGGTATTTAACTCCAGACAAGTTGTCAAGAATAAATAAAGGTATTTCAAATGAATGTTGGAAATGTAAATATAAAGAAGGGATTTCTTATCATTTATGGTGGACATGTGATAAAGCAATGAAATATTGGAGTAGGATTCATACCTTAGTACAAAAATTCTTAAAGTGAATATGTAGAGACACCCAGAGACTTTTCTTTTGGGTTGAAGGGAAAAAGACTTGGGGGAAAAAAATTGGAACATCAATGTTATACATGTTGACGGCAGCAAAACTATACACAGAAATGGAAGATCACCTTGATCCCCACAATGGACAAATGGCTGCAAAAATTGATGGTTAGCATAAATGGCTAAATTGACTGCTTTGATCAAAGGAAAAAAACCCACAAATACTGTACTTTTATTTCTACTTGGAAACCACTTCTAGACTTTGTGCTTGAGGTGGAAAAAAATTAAACTTTAATTTTGGTTTTACCAATTAGATAGATTTGTTGCTATGGAAATGGCGAGTTTGAACTATTATGTAAGAGTAAAAAGTTGAGGTCTGATGTTAATGCCTTATTCTACTGCACTGAAGGGAGTTGGAAGTCAATGCCTTTTCTTTCCCCCACTTTTCTCTTCCCTTTTTCCTTCCCTATTTTCCCTATTATTTACTTTTGCATTTTCTTTGTGCTACATTAAAAATTAACAAAAATGTTATATAAAAAAAGAAATTATCAAGAAAGGTTTTATGAGCACCATGTTTCTTTTACCTAAATTGTGACTTCCATGCAAGGATAGGGGATTTAATATTCCAGATTTTCCAACTTTATCTTGGGCTTATTTCTTCACGTGTCTTTAATCCAAATAATTTCTTTAAAAGCCATAATGGACACAATTACAAAATATTAACCAACATTTATCTACAAGGTCTCCTGTCTTGGACTAGAAGACCTCCTAAGTCCCTTCCAGCCCTATGATTCTATGTACGACAGTATATATCTTGGTAAGATGTTAATTCTTTTTTTAGTTGTTTCTCTAGCGCAGTATTTCTCAACCTTGGTGACTTTAAGATGGGTGGACTTCAACTCCAGAAGTTGACATCTTAAAGTCACCAAGGTTGAGAAACACTGCTCTAGCATAAAAGACGTCAAGACATATTAGAAAGATTCTGAGGCAAAAATTTAATTTGATCCTTATATACATGAGAAATTGACATTTTGATATAATTACAATCTAAATATTTCTAATACAGGTAGTTCTCAACTTAAACACTTCATATAGTGACTGTTCAAAGTTACAACAACACTGAAAAGAATGACTTATGACTGTTTTTCACACATAAAACCATTGTACCATTTTCATGGTCATGTGATCAAAATGTAGACATTTGGCAACTGGCTTGTGTTTATGACAGTTCCAGTGTCCCAGGGTCATGTGATCAACCTTCTTACAAGCAAAGTCAATGGGGCAACCAGATTCACTTAACATTCACTTAAGAACTGTGTTACTAATTTAACAACTGTGGCAAGAAAGGTCATAAAATGGAGAAAAAATCACTTAACAAATGTTTCACTTAACAACAGAAAGTTTGGGCTCAATCGTGAATTGAGGACTACCTGTAGTTCTTTAGCATTCTAAAGCAGTTTATTCCTTTTAAAACATTTGATGTACAGAAATACAGCATTATCTGTAATATATCTTATTAAAACATTCGTTGGTTTCTCAATTTGAACTTGATATGTTAGCAGCTTTTGAAACTCTCAAACTGCTTTTAGTTGGAATGTGTTTGGAAATAGCTTAAAACTACAGTTTATTTCTATGGAAAATTGGAGATTATTATCAGTTTGGATACTGATATTTTCACTAACTTTGACATGTACTGTAGAATAGGAACATCTGATGATGAGGAGAAATTGCTGTCTCCCCAACTTTATGTAGCAGATCCTGAGATCCTTATACAGCAATTATTGCAATGAAGCTTCAGAATCACTACTGAAAAGTTTTCAGCATGAGAAAGAACTTTTCCACCAATTAACCCAGTATAGCAGGATGCTACTATGGAACAGGAAAGGTGCTCAACTGTAGAACTGCTGGCAAGGGTGTTGTAATGTAACAGAGGTTTGCTGTGTTGGCAACGGAGAAATTGTTGGAAACATTCCATGCATTTGTCCCCCTTGCTCTTTCCTTGCATATTTCTCCTTCAAACTGGCTTTTGGATTTATTCTCAATTTTTGTTCAGTTTGAAAAATGAGAAGTGGATAGTGGCTGAAAATTCTGTGCATTCAGCTATTGGCCAGTATTATGGGGAAAACAGCAAGCCTCTCAGAAGTTCTCGATGAGTTTACAATCATAAATGTAAATGTGCTTGTATAGTACTGAGGTCTTAATATATTTTGAGATATCAGCCATTTTATTTATTTGAGGCCAGGCAGGAACACTGCAGCACTGATGGGTGAGGAGAGGTATGGTGGGAGCTGTTCCAACCTAGGCTTCCCAAGAGCATGAAGCAGACTTCTGCTGACAAAAAACCCTTTTTATTAAGTTACTGTGAATTCTTCTCATTCACATCCAGCAAAGTCTTTCAAGGGAGAATTTACAGTCACAGACCTTATCTGGCTTGGAGAGGTGCCAGGCTGATATCTTCAAAACTTGCCAAGGAGTCACGAACCAATTAAGCAAACTAATTGTCTCCTGCAAACTGCACTCTCCTTTCACTCCTCTTTTATTCCCTCTGGGAGAGACTATTCATCATCCACCTATGGCCTTACTCCCAAGTCAACCCTTGTTCTTTAACTATTCCCTTTGTCTGGCAACTCTGAGCATGCACACATTGGGAACAGGCTCCAGTTGTTCATCTGCCTCACTGATGTCTGACTCCGAAGACAGCTGATTACTGGTATATGGCCCTGGCCCCCTCTCTGCTTCTGACACAGAGCCCTCATCAGAGCCTTACCCAGACTCCAGGACTGGCCCATGTTCCCCCTCAACATTCTCACTGTCCGAATCTGCTGCTAGCTCTGCTGGCCGTTGGCGGGCCACAACAGGAGGCAGAGGTCAGGCTGCAACTTGGGAAATGTGCCCCTGGTGTTTGGTCCTGATATGTTCTGGCTTCCTGGACTCTACCCTATTCCCTATTTGGACATTCAGGTTTTGGGCTGCAGCTGCAGTGTAATAAGATCTTCCTTTTCTGTGACTTAATCATGGGTGAGAAGACTTATCTGGTTGTATTACTGAGTCCAGTTTGGGATGTTCTGAAATATTCCCACCTGTGTTTTGGCTGTGGTATTAGCAAAGAGCGCAGAGTAGGGATGGTAGAGCTACTCTGGGGGCTTGTAGAGCATTGCAGATAACTGGATGCCAGACCCTGATGGTTAACCAGTGCTCTAGGGATCAGTTGGGATTGCTGCTGCTATATCAGCTTCCATGGTGCATTGCAACTTCTCTGCCTGAGCTCCTTGATTGTGTGGCCATATGGAGTTCCCACAAGCTTATGGTCTTGGAGGATTTCAATTTGTCTTCTTTGAGGTGGAGTCTGACATAGGTTCAGTCCAACATGGTGGCCATGAACTAACTCAGATCAACCAGAACCAATTTGATCAGTTCACTTCCGGTAGATCCATTGGATTTCAGAGAGCTTGGGCTTGTTCCTGAAGATTTGCTGCATAGGTTAACAGAAGTCATGGTTTGGAAAGACTGGGCAGCAGGAGGCTTGGACTGGATCAACCTTATGTGGCTGCTTTCATCTTATAGATCTTGGATCTCTCTTTGATTTATCAAGGAGTTCACGGAAATGAAGCAAAAGAAGCGATATCTAGAGCATCACTAGAGGATATTAGAGAATGAATGTGATTGAGTTAGAGTTGCTATTAAGATCTGCCTCAGGGTGGTAAAGGAGGAGTGGAGCAAAAGATCACTATTTCTCTGCCCTTATTATGCTTACAGATAGTTTTCAACTCCTAATGATCACATAGATACATTTCTTCCAAGACAATCTGTCCTTAACCTAATTTTTCAGGTCATCCAACTCTGCACTCAACATCACTGTAATTGAGTCCATCCATATTGCTGCTGGTCATCTCCTTCTTGTCTTTTCTTCTACCTTTCCCAGCATTAGACTCTTTTCCAGAGTCATAAGGCATGACATAATTTGAACCTGGTCATTTGTGCCCCAAGGGAGAACTCTGGGTTCATTTGTTTGAACATCCATTGGTTTGTTTTCTTGGCTGTCCATGGTATTCTCAGGAGTCTTCTTCAACATCAAAGTTCAAAGCTGTCAATACTCTTCCTATCTTGCTTCTTTAAGCTCCAGCCTTTGCTTCCATATGTGTCACAGGAAATACCATGGCTTGCACAGTTCTGATCTTTATATGTACATACATCACGGCATTTCAGTATCTTTTTCAAGCTTTTTATGACTGCTTTACCAAGTGCTAGTATGCAATGCATTTCTTGACTTCTTCCTTCACTGTTGCTTGTTGAACCTAAAAGGCAGAACCTGTTCCCTACTGTGATATCTTCATTGTTAGTTCTGAAGCTGGTTGTCCTCAGGTTGACATTAGTTTGATCTTCTTTATATTTAATTGTATTCCATTTTTTTCACTTTGCTCCTTAACATTTATTACTAGTATTTGCAAATTCCTTACATTTTTTATTATCAAGGTAGCATCATTGGAATACTGCAGGTTATTATATTTCTTCCTATAAGTTTAAAATCACAGTCATCTTCTTCCAATCAGACTCAGGATGTGGACTGAAATGAACCATAGCATCCAAAAATAACATATGATGAACTTCCAAGAAACAATTAAGGATTGAAAGCATACTGAAACAAAATAGTTTTACTTTGGTTTCAAAATGCAAGTAGAGTTGGGGTTATCCATACTTTCAGAAAAGGATGGTATTCCAAAGAAGGGGGCTATCATTGAGAAAATCTGTTTTTTAGTTCATACCTCACAAATTTCATGAAAAAGGACCTTGGAAAGTCTCTCACTAGATGCCTAGACAGGCTAGGACAATCTGCCAATAATACAAATGCTGCATTCTGTACTGGCTCTAGCTTCAGAATTATCTTCAAAGGCAGCCCACATACAGCTTGTTTCTGTAGTCCTACTAAATGGTGAATAAGGCATAAGTTATTATTGTCAGGGCATTCTGGTCTGAGAAGAAGTTTCAATGGGACTGAGAAGACCAAAGGATTAGTCATTTGGACATAAATCATAGGGCTGAAAGGGACCTTAAAAGTCTTCCATACCATCTTGAGAAAACACTTGTCCAATCTTTTCTTGAAAATATCCACAACTCTGGGATGCAAGCCATCACTTAATGTTTTTTACTGTTAGGAAATTCCTCCTTATTTCCAGGTTGGATCTCCTTCTGATGAGCTTCCACCATTTACTTCTTATCCTACCCTCAGGAGCTATGGAGAATAAATTAATGTCCTCTTACCTATATCAGCTCTTTAAGTATTGGAACATTGTTATCATTTCTCTTCTTAGTCTTCTCCTCATTAAGCTAACCATACCTAGTCCTTTAGCACGTCTTCATAGGATTTATTTTCCAGACCCTTTATCATTTTTGTTGCTCTTCTTTGAACTCTTTGTAAGACAGCAGAATCATTTTTGTATTGTGGTGACAAGAATTGGATGCAATATTCCAAATGTGGCTTCACTAGTGCATTATAGTATGGTAATAAGATACTATCTCCCTGTTCATGTGTCCAACCCCTGTGTTGGCTTTTTGGAAGCTGCAGCACACTGCTGAATTGTATTTAAGTGGTCATCCACCAGGACACCTAGATCCCTCTCATAAAGCATTACTTTTTAGACATATACTTACTATTCTGTACCTGTGTATTTATTTGTTTGTGCCTAAATACAAGACTTTAGTTTTCTTGGCATTGAACTGGATCTTATTGGAGAAGGCCCAATACTCAAGTCTGTCAAAATCCTTCTGAATCTTGAACCTACCTTCTGACTTCCCCATTGTTTTGTTTTGTCCACAAATTTGTTGAGTGCCCCTTCAGTTCTCTCATCTAAGTTTTTAAAAATGTGAACAGTTACCAAATGGAGCAATTTGAAAAAAGAGTGATTTTTTTTTACTTTTCAGTTGCTTCTAGACATGACTGAATTGGCTTGATTTAGGCTGAATTCAGGTACTTTAAAATCAGAAAGAAAATGCAGCATTTAAAGTAATGCAAAAATCCATTCTAATTGAAATAGACTGAACAGCATTCAGGAATAAAAATTGATCTGGAGCAGTGGATCTCAACTTTTCTTCACTGTGAATGCCCTTTAAATACCTTTTGTGGCCATGGACCATGGCAGCAGACCACCAAGGCTTAAAGACCATCAAGGTTTAAATCATAACATTTCTGTAAGCCCTTGCACCCTCTGTGATAACATCGCAGCCTCCCAGTGGTCCGCAAACCACAGGTTGAAAACCACTGGTCTAGATTCTTATATACTGTTTGTTAATACAAATGAAGTAAAATAACTTGAAACTGCAGCAATTTAAAGAATTCTGTTGACCTGAACAGTATAGAATAAGCTCACAATTTACAGTACAATTTTTTGAAAGGGTTACCTCTCCTATTTAAACTTTTCAATTTTTGAGATCATTCTTGGAGGCCTCAAGATCTCTCTAGTTAGTCTGTCAGGGAGACAGCCTTTAAGTCTCTGAAATTTCCCTCCAAGGAAACATTTTACTTTTTGTTAACAACCTTCTGGAAGTTGGCAGTAGCTTTCCATTTCAAGGGTAGCAATGAATAATTGTTAAGCCTCTGCAAGATTCCATATTTGAAAGCCTCAGAGGGTGTAGGGACACAAATGGAGAACTTCTCTGCAACTCTTTAGAGCAAATCCCATTTTGCTTGAACCTGGGAAAAGGCACGGCTGTTTTAAGAAGATGTAATCCCCTGTGCACCAAAGCACCTTTTTGACTTTCAAACTGAAGTGCTGAACCACCTTAAATTTTTACCTGCTGTGCTTTTTTCCCCCTGCTACTGTTTTTAACTTTTAATAATTAACTGTCAAACATCCAGTTTGTGTATCCAAACTTCTTGTTAATTTTGTGAGACATTAGAACTTTGTGAAGGATAATTATAATAAGCAATTATTTTGCTGTGAGCTAAATTATCTCATCATCTGCAGGAGTGTCCACAGTTGGCAGATTTATATCTTTTAATGTTTTAAAATGTTACCACTATTTTATGTTACCACTATTTTAAGAAGTTGAGTTTTTTAAAATCACTTTGTAAGAGATTTAGGTAGTTTTCTATTTTCTTGTCACCACAGGCTACAGGGTCACAATCAAGAAAAAAGGCAGAGGAACCCAGGGCAAGTTACAATCAGTCGAAGATGAGTGGAAATATTCCACTGCCAACTGCAGAGTGTAATGAATCAAATATCTCCGGGTTTCAACTAGCCATGATTATGTCTAATGAGAGGGAGCAACTTACAGAGCCTATGGATGCTCCAGCTATCACACCCAGTATTCAGAATGATGCAGAGTCTTTCAGAGCAATGGAGAACAAAACCCAGACAGATGATCACTGCCTGGGTAATGCAAAGAAACATCAGGAAGTGGAAATAGACATGTGGCAGAAGATGAGTATACAGAAGAGCAATGGTCAGCAAGAACAATTAAGAACCAACCGTGACAGCACCAGCAGCATAATGCACACAAATGGGTTACCTGCTGAATCAAAGCCTGGCACAGAGAACGATAAAGACAGAGCACAAACTCCATCCACTCCAAGGACTGGCAGTGCTGCTTTCAAAGAGAACATCTTGGCAAATGAGTTGTTTCTCAATGATAGAAGGAACAATTATGGTTTGCAATCATGTCGGGATGTTACTGAGCTGTTTTATCATGAGGATGGAGAAGAGCACATAAGGTAACAAATAGGGAAACCATGATTTTCCTTTAAAAGAAGAAATTGATTCTTATTTTTCAGTAGTTCTTCAAAATTCCTTGTCACTTTAGAATAATCCCAAGAAAGCAGGAATTTGGTAGTTGCCATTAGATTAAAAGTATCTTTTTGAAGTGACTAAAAGGGGGGAACATTAAGTAGGGAACACTTATAGGGTGTCACTAGATGCCTTCTTAGGCTATAAAGCTCTGCTATCTTGGACAGGAATTCTAAGAGAAATTATTGTAAACTCTTTGAAGGTCATAGGCTAATATAGATTTCTCTGTAAGCATCAGATCTAGTCTCAAGACCAGAAGGTTGTATTAAAATGTTTTGAGCACTAATTCTGGTTCATGGGAATTGTTAGAATATTATGGAAGACGCTTTACAAATGTTTGCCCAGTCCCATGCTTTTCATTTTTCTTGGGAAGTGTAGAGGGGAATAGTTTTGAAACCCTTAGGAAATGGAGCATTGGGGGCTGGTCACAATTAATTCTCAGTGAAAAGGCAACTATGCTTGGAAATAACATATGCTATTAAAAAAATAGCAATGAAAACAAATGGCATATGGTTTTAAAACAAATTAAAAGACTCCCCACTCTTTCTGCTTTAACTGGAAAGTTAGAAACACTTTAGTGATTCAGTATATTCTATATTGATATACAATGTTGATTCTGTAATGCATGATGCAAATATTTTGGCCCTCTGATAAAACACAGGTCTCTTAAACTACTTCTGGGAGATAGAATGCTTCAATTTCCCAAGTCTTATTTACTTAATTTATAGGTCACCCACCTCCTAAACAACTCTGGGTTCTACAGTTAAAGAAAACATATAAAGAATGCAATTAACTGGAAAAGCAAAAATACCAAAATAAAAAGGGGCTTTACAATCACCCTTTCCCAACATCTGGCAGAACAATCGGGTCAGGAAATTTCTCCTTACTTCTTAGTTACTTCTCTCCTTGATTAGTTTCCACCCATTGCTTCTTGTCCTACCCTCAGGTGCTTTGGACAGCCCCTGAGGTATTGGAACATTGCTACCATATCTCCCCATGTCCTTCTTTTCATTAAACTATACATAACCAGTTCCTGCAACCATTCTTCATATGTTTTAGCCTCTAGTCCCCTAAACATCTTTGTTGCTCTTCTCTGCACTCTTTCTAGAGTCTCCACATCCTTTTTACATTGTGGCGACCAAAACTGAATGCAGTATTCCAAGTGTGGCCTTACCAAGGCATTATAAAGTGGTATTAA
>JANHFM010002815.1:103936-114114 GCA_032468115.1 Grayia smithii
AATAGAATAGAATAGAATAGAATAGAATAGAATAGAATAGAATAGAATAGAATAGAATAGAATAGAATAGCAGAGTTAGAAAGGACCTTGGAGGTCTCCTAGTCCAACCCGCTGCTTAGGCAGGAAACTCTATACCACTTCAGACAAGTGGTTAATTTAGCTGAGCTCTCTAATATTGTTAATACTGACAGAAATGTAGAGTTCAATTTAAAATGTTCATAAAACTAACTATATCCGACCAACCAACTAACAAAATCACAAATAATTAGTTGTAGAAGTGGCTAGGCCAAAAGTGAATGAACAAGAAAAGTTGTTTTTCTGAAAACTGAAGTGCCATGCATTTTCAGAAGACATCTTCTTAAGACCTTGGGATTCTTACCAAAGAGAAGGTCCCTTTTGGAGTTATAGTTTATGTCTAGGTAATCATGCATAGGATTATACTTTTGGCTTTGTAACATATTGAAATGCATTTTCTGGGCAAGTTGAAAAACTTTATACATATATTCTTGTATATCAGGAATAACTGCTGGGGAAAGAATGGGTGACTTCATAAACTATATTTTGAAATGCAGGACTTAAATCACTTTCAATATGATTTTATTTATTTACCAAATAAATGCAACAAATTTTAATGAAGTAACTATTCCTTCATTTCTTCTATATGCTTCACAAATATTTCGGCAAACTATACCACAGGTTGTTTTATTCAAGTTTATGATTTTATTACATCAATTCTAGCCATGACAGAACTGAATTTTAGCAACAAATATCTTAGGCTTTGAATCAACCAAATTAAAGTTTCTCCTGTGAACATCCTTCTTACAAATTCTCAGGAAGACAATGCTGCAGGACAAACATTCCATCAAAAATATCGTGATACCAATGAGGCCCAAGGTATCATTGTCATTTGCTTTTTAAAGTAGCTTTTGGAAGGCTATTATTCAGATTTATATAAAATACAGATCCATCCTCTATTTTACATATGTTACAGAAGATTAGCAAAATACAAAAAGCAATGTACTCTTTTTTTTATTTGCATACATTTTTTCCAATCATTCAATTAATTAATAAAGAACATTGGCAGAATGCTCTCACTTGAAGGAAAAAACAAAATATGGATCTGGCCAAATGGATCTATGATACTTGTTCTGATTAAAGATTAGAATAAAAACATGAAGGGGAATGGTGCAGTACAGTACATTCAATTCTAGGGAGTCTAAAACACATTTTAAAAGGTATTATTGAACTGTTTTCCTTCAGGAGGAAGAGCAATATACATATAAAAAATAACAAAAGCAACAACAACAATAACAATTTTCAAGAGCGTCGTTTTGAAAGTTCATATTTTGAATTCTTACTGAAAACATTTGCTACAGCATGTGAGAAATTACAAGCAAAAACTTAGTTGTTAAAAACATGGAGGACTGAGCTAAGCACCTACAGTATTTTACTGAATAGTTAACTGAATAAATTGGACAGGATCTTAAAACTACCCATTATTCTCCACTTTATTCTCCACCATCTTGAAAATTAGACAGAATAAAAAAATAGATGATGCTATCGGTAGTTCAAAAATCAGAACAGAGTGACAGTTTACTTGGCAGACACAATAATCAATTATTTTGTGATCTAGAAGAACCATCATAATGAATTCAGAAACATGCTTCTTTCCCATTTATTCTTTTTTAAAACTTAAATTATAGGTTAGCATATTTGCTCACATCTGTTTTTTCTCTTTCTTTCCTTTGTGTTTCTTCTTTTTCCTCCAACACAATTCCTACTACAGTGAGCATTTGGGGGCAAAAACCTCAATCTGTTTTTCTTTCTTTCTTTTTTTTAGTAAAGCATTAATGTTTCCCTCTGTTTCTGGCATAGGCTCGTATAACTATGGGCTGAGATTATTAGAACATATTGAATTTGTATTAATGGGATAAATATGAAGCAGATTGCTAAAAAAGAGAAAAAGCCAGCAATATAATTATTGAATATTTGATACTATATCAAATGCAAAATAATTCTAATAGTCTGAGAGGGGATATTTAAGTTGTATTTTAATAAAGAAAGGAAAAGGAAATTCTAGAAATCAAAAGAATAGATGGGAGAGAAAAGAAAAATCATATTGACAAAGGAAATGTGTTTTTCCTTAATAAGCCAAACACAAAAATCTAGGGAAGATTTCAATATTCCTGAAGTAGCTAGTTACAGAAAGTAATTCACAATTCTGGAAGTGTTTGTACAAATCTATCTCAGTTCACACAGTATATAGGTATGCAATCCTATATTTAAAATTGACATGAAAATGTCTTCTTTGGAGGCAATATTCAAATCCACTTAAAATGTCTTTTTTTATAGAAATTCCATGACAGTGGGGATATATAGAAACATTTCACTACTCTAACTAAATATTTTTAAGGATTTAAGTATATAAATTATTAAGTATATAAATAATATATTCTTTCTTTGGAGGTATTTTCAAAAGAAAATACATCAAAAGAAAGCTCATTGACAACTTTGTTTGAGTCTCTATTGCTTCCTTTTCTTTTTACTCTTAAGGCATTCTCTGCTGACCTATGAGAACTCACATGGCAGAATGATATGGAACCAAAGCAAAACCTACCCATAAGCCACAGTGCATGTTCCATGTCAAGCAAATTTTGCTCTGAATTTCAGAGATGGATAATGAGAGCTATACTGATTCCTTTGGCAGGCTCCAGAATCAAAACAAAACAGTTAATTGAATAGATAGTGGAACACATTTGTATTATAAAACCAACCAAGTTTTATGTCTTTCATAAATTTCACTGAAAGCAATGAATACAATGTTTTTTTAAATATACGAAAATATTAGATTTGTGGTGTTCCAAATGTCCTTTCTTCGCTGTGGTAGGAGGTTAGAAATTCAGAAGATTACTTAGCTTTCTTTATGGAAGAAAATGCTGGAATTTTTCATAACCATTTTATTATAAATATGCAATTGAACAGAAAAACAATTTCTGTCAAAAACAATCTCAGACTCAACAAAATATATGCACACCTGCTGCTCTAAAATCCTATAAATTTCTTGCTGACACACATTTATAATACAACTACAGTATAAAAGTGGAGAAGATGAGGAAAATGAAATGAAATGGATGTACCAAAAATAGGATCAAGCATTTTTCGACCCAATTCTATCAATTAAAATAAATTAGTATTGTTACAAATTGCTTTCAAGCACATCTTCACACTTCCATTAAGCACTTTCATATTTCCACATATAACCTGCCTCCAGGCTCAATTCGGAAAGAATTTCAGGGAGACGGTTATACTCCAGTACGGAGTATGAGTGACAAAACACTCAAATTCTATGGAGCTACCTAAAGGAAATAGCATATATGTAACAACTGGGTAAATTAATGATATCAGATTATGAGAAGAAATTCAATCTAAAATTGCAGGAGTCAATCTGTTTTCTGCAAAAAGTCCAGCAGTTCAAAAGGGAAGGGGAATTATTTGAAAATCATGAAAGCTGAACATCAAGTTTACCTGCTGTAAGATTCTATCAAATTAGTGGTTCTGGTAAGTGAGGATAATAGCTTGTGAAAAAATGTTTTGGAAAAATAGTTCTGTTTAGTTCTATTCCATTTCTACTCACTAGCTGATGCTCCTATGACATTATTTCCTCTAATGTTGAACTTTAATTTATTTAAACTGTTTATTTTAATATTTAATATGTTAATGTTTTGTACTTGTTTTTACAATGTTGTATGGTGACCAAAATTGCTCATCAGTGAGCTCTATCCTGGATTAATGATATGTCCTACCTAATTATAAATCATATAGTAAAGTGATGATTTCTCAGTATTACACTCCAAGTTAAAGATCAATTGAGGACAAAAATAACTATGACATCAGTCAAACATATCAATCAGGAGTGACTACACAATATTAAATATTGTTTTAAATACATTCTTCAATGATTACATTTAAATGTAATTAAGAGGTTATTTGTCATCTACCTGTGGCTCAGTTAGATCTTAGCGTTGATTCTTTTTATTTAATTCCTTTGAGCTTAATGAATTTCATGTCATAATGCCAGATCAGAACTTTATTAAGTTAAGCATTACGAATCCTTTACAATGCTTGTTGATTATCTTCAAATCTTTCCAAGCATTTTTCATATTCTTATGGTCTTCTACATTTTTGGGCAGGACATAGTTATCAAACAATTTGGAAACCTGTTTTTGGTTAATCTTTTGCACCTCTCATTTGAGGAAATTTTTAATATAATTTCTCCTATCAATATATCAAATATTCTCTCCACTTACTTTAAACTGTATCAAGCCCATCTTCTCTCATACAGAAACATCATTTAAAAAGATTTAATATGAGATCACATTCAAGAAAGCTTTAAAAATTGGTTGACCATAGAAAGTCATTTCTTAATTTGCATCATGACTTTTAGCATTTCAAAGAAGCGTAAGAACAAACCAATTTACTAATGTTGCCATTAAAAAATTGTTGAAAATACTAAATTTGTGAATAACATTAGCTTTCTAGGCAGATTTGCAATAATTGGGCACATCAATTAATTGTGAGAGGTAAGAAAACAAAAAGAAGTAAAGCTAGACATTTTGAAAAAATGATATAATGAAGCAGATAAACAATTTGAAAATGTATGGCAAGGTTGCAGAAAAAAAATTCCATTCATTGATTTAAAACAAGCTATTTATTTATATATTATTTTTTTCTTATTCTAACTCAATTTAAAGAAAGTGAAAGAGGATAGCATTATCCTTTACAATGGTCTGATCTAAAATGCACTGTGAGTTTGGCAACAATCTTAATAAAAAAGGTATATAAGATTATTGGGGGAAATATGCTGACTTGTAAACCACTTAGAGAGGGCTGTAAAGCACTGTGAAGCTTTACAGTGCTATTAGTATCAACCAGAAGACAAATATCTTGATAAATGACCAGCCAGAAAAATATAATCTCCAGATGATTCACTATGGAACTTTACTCAAACCTACTTGTAAATGAAATTGGGTTCTACCCCTGGAAGCACTTACAGAGGATCTCAGCATCACTCTCCATAGTTTTTTATTTGACCATTTCTGTAGAAAACAAGCTAAGAACACCAGCCATAACTGCTGTTAGAACCCTCAGCAACAGAAAATTGCGACGAAGTATATCCTGAATCCTATTTGTACACTTACTTTTCAAACACCTATCTTATGGGAAGTGTCAAGAAATGGCAGCTTTCCGTTACTGCCTTTAGTTACTGTTTTCAGTTACATTAGATGCATTTCTAAGCAGAAATTTAGAGGCGAAAGTGTTTCATTGTTTTTCCTATAAAACCTGGAATTATGTTTTTTGTTTTCCCCTCGTTTTATTTCATAATTACTAATGTTAATTATAGATAAATAAAAGTAGAAATAAAAGAAATAAAAGAAAGTCTTTTGCTGATACTTTTGTTGTGCTGTTGTGCTATTTTGATTATGACAGTGAGTGGGCAACCAAATTTGGACTGCAAAAATATAGATTGCCAAAGGATGGCAGAAAAGATGAGGACTTTCTGTACAGTATCTCTCTGCTTCCATCTAGTGCCCATCCAAATTTTACAGTCCAGAAATTTGGGCTGAACTATGGAGTTGGACTGGTCTATGAATTATCAAGTTGTTTTTTTGTTAGAAAGATGATGCTATTGCAGGTAGCTAGGTTGTAGAGGAAAGGCCACCCTTGAGTTGGAGAAAGAACATGGAGATGGGGGAGAAAGTGGGGCATTGTTTTTAATGATCCAGAACAAATGGAATGAGAAAGAAATTTTCTATAGCATTGATCTAAACAAAACTGAAAGTAATGGAAAGAGTAGCCATGTTATTACAGCCAACATCTCCTCTTAATTAATATTACTGCTAAATACCCACCAATACAACATTGTCCTTTTGCATATAACATTTATTCTATTGAACTGCAAAGATACCGTTGAATTGGAGAAAAGAAACATTTTCTCTTACCTACATGATAGCTGATTTATGCCTTCAATATAATAGCACACTCCACCATTCACACAATAGGATTTCACGGTCTCATTGCATTGTCTAGTATGTCCAGGCCCAGAAGGCAGAGTTGTGGCTACTGTGAAGAAAAGGAGATGTGTTACATCATTATTTTACCTTTTGATTTCCTAAGTATGCTACATTTCATTTATGTACTTCTATTAATATAGGAATTTATATTTTGCATTTCAACAATTTTAGGCCATCTTACAAGGACTACAAAAAGTGTAATAAATTATACAATACAAATGGAAACAAATAAAAATCCAGTGTTTTCTAAAAAAAAATAAAAATCAGCTAAATAAAATTGGATTGAAAACCTGAAATATCATTGGTACTGACATATTACCCAAATAATCAAGGCACTATTTCAAGAACATTCTCCTTTTCCCTCAAGTAGAATTCATAGATGGACTATGGCCTACAATAACATTTGAAGGACATAGGAATGCTTAACCTTGAGAATATATGATGTAATTAAGAGGATGTTATAATTACAAGTAATGCCTGTTCTCTTTGCCTAACTCTTTCCATGCAAGATATGGAATAAAGACACAGCTTCAGCAGAATCCTAAGGAATGTTAGGAGAAAAAAATCCTATTTATAGTTGATAATGGGCACTATCATCCCAATAATTAGAGATCTTCACTTCATTGGAACAAATCAGGCAGAAGCTAGGGAGTCATTATTCTGGGATGCTTGAATTTGGATTCCTGCTTTAGAGCCTAAACCAGTGATGGTGAACCCATGAAAAACATGTCATAAGTGATACACAATGTCATTTTTTGTGACATGCCAGCATTTTCTATTCCTGCTTAGTTTTCTGCACATCTTGTTTTGCTTTTCTGACTGAGGTTTTCTGCTGCTGCAGAGGCTATATGTCAATGTGGTATGTGCTCTCATACGACCTCTGAAGCCTCTGGAAGTTGTGTGAGGGGGCCATGCTCCCACAAGGCCTCTGGACCTCCAAAAATTGTGCAAGAATGAGACATACATGCTTTCCTACTTTGTTTGGAGGCTGCAAGGCCCCACAAGAGCATTCTCTGAAGTTTCTAGAGTGAAGGCCTCATGCCTAAATTGTCTCTTTCAGTTCTGTGGTTATATTCTTCTCTCACATTTACGCCACAGACACATCAAACTACAATTCTGTAAAGCAACTTGGACTGCTATAAGGAGGTGATCAAAGGGGATTAAAACTTTTTTTTTAAAGCCACCATGACATCAGAACTACCATTTGGTTTGGAAGACATATCAGGAAATCTGTGAAATTAGCAGATCAATTTAAGGAGATTTCTGTTAAGAGACTTGGGACATTCCTTGGCATGGCATCAAATGAACATCTTAGCTGTACGATGGCAGAACCAGAAAGGATTGTATAAAGTAAGCTGTCTCACACATTTCATGTTGTGCAGAATTTGTGGTGGGCAGTATTTCCAGAGGGACAATGAACTGATAAAATAATAGACATTTTAGAGAGAATTGTCTTATTTAATCATGATTGACCTCAAAAATTTGCATTAATGCTAATAATTGACAGAGAAATAAGCTAAAATTTTAAAGAAGAGGATAATATCATCTGAGATTATTTGCCACTGAATAGGCATGAAACATAGGTTTAGGTTTAGGTTTTATTGCATTTATATGCTGCCCTTCTCCCGAAGGACTCGGGGCGGCACACACAATCGTGAACATACAAAAAGGTTAAAAGTGCAAAATCTGTTACAAATGCAATTTGATGTATTCAAAACCCCAAGAATGTAAAATTTAAAAAATTAAAAATCCAAATTAAAAAACCAATAAAATCCTCACGTCAGCCTAGTTGATTAAAAAGCCACGTCTTTAGATCACGGCGGAAGGAATGGAGATCAGGGGCTGTCCGGAGGTTGGTGGGTAATGTGTTCCAGAGGGTTAATTCAAAACATTATTACCATGTTGTAAAGTAATTTTTGGACAGGAAATTCACATGTACAATACCAATGCGTATACTAAAGACATTGTTCCACATACTACTTTGCAGGCACTGGCTTTCATCTTAGTCTATTTTTCCCACATTTACATTACTTTTTAATAATCACAATATTCAATTATATATATATATATATATAAACTGATCACGTTAAAAGAATGCTTCCAAAATGTATTGTTTATAAATTAAATATAATTTATATTGTTTATAAATGCAATAAAATAAATAAAATAAAAATAAAATAAATTATCAGTAATCAAAGATACTTAAATCTTAAAACTCTGACTACAGGACAGTTATTAAAAATATAAACAGAAAATGTATAGCAGTATCAACTAAAAAAACAGATAGGTCTTAAACTAGCAATGGAAGCTTGTTGCCAAAACAGAGAAGATTCTACAACTATGGTATTTGGGAATACACTCCTTCAAGTAAATGTGTAATGAACAGGCAGCAGTCCTGGCAATCTCAAGCTGGCATCTTTGCCACATCTTTGTTAATAGGGAGTAAGTATACTACTTGATATCCAGATCCTAGCTATACATAGATTCGTATACAATGGCAGATTTCTTCACCTTGAATTGGAAGTAAATTTATAGCCAGTCCAATAACTTCAGGATAGATGAAATAGTTTACTGTAATTTGCCTATTGTGCAACCTAGCCACATTATTTTGTACTAGTTGTAGCTTATAAGACAAAATCCATTATTTCAAAATGCCATTCAGAATATACTAACTCAGAAGACGTGCCATAATGATAGAACGGCTGGAGCACTCAGCAACCAAGCAGCCGGTGCCTCCCTGGGGGGCAGAACAATTAGGAAATGGTAAACTGTGAGTAGCAGCAAGGAAAGGGCAATATGCATGCCCAGGGTTGGAATCTGCTATGCAATTTGGAGGTTCTCCTGGACTCACAGCTCCTACTCCAAGACCCGGGTTCAGTTATGATTAGAAAGACTTTGCTCAACTTCATATTATGCACCAGTTGTGCCCCAGGCAATATGCATGCTTTCCCAGGCAAGAAGTTGGAGGGTTCCTAATTGGGCTATCCAGGCAGAGGCCTGGACCAGGCTTAAGCCAGTAATTGGAGTGGAGCAGCCAGACCAGGCTGGAGCAGGCAATGGTCAAGTTGTTTAACAGGCCCAAGAAAGTGGCTGGATCTCCATAGGAGGATGGGGCAACAGCAGCTAGCACCCAACAGTAGCAGCAACTTGGGTGGTGGCAGCAGCAACACTGGAGGGGCGGGCCTATGGCCTGCAATGAGGTTTCCAACTTGCAGTCATAGCAAACAAGAGCAAACAGTGGCTGGAATCACAAGGCCAGCTAGAGCGACAGTCTGGGCATCTGAGGCTGGTGGCTGAGACCCTGCGAGAACTTGGGGGAATCACTGGTGTGGTAGAGGTGACCTTCCTTCCATAGAGTGAGACCCCAGGGGACAGAGCTGAATCTGGATATTTATGTGTGTAGGAATGTATAGATAATTGGGCAGTGGAGTTCTCCAGGCAGATGTCTTGGGAAACTTCAATTTGTTGTCCTTGGAAGCAGTTTGGAAATATATTGCCACCATGGTGGCCATGGGCCTAACTTAGGTCATTTATGTCCCAGCTTCACACAAAAGTGGTTATACTGTACACCAGACACGGCTTTCTTCTCAGAGCAGTGCATGAACTTCTGTCGTGCTCGTTCACCTCATTGTGCTGATAGGGAGTGGGAGATCCAGGCCATGCCCCTACTTCATGGGGTGCCACAGGGCTCAGGACTCTGTTTTCTTCTTTTTAACATCTACATGAAGCCTCTGGGTAAGATCATCTATCACCATGGGATGACAGTGGGATTGTCAGCGTGTGGATAATATCCATTAGTATATCCCCGTCCCTGGTATAACGATGTTATGGATGTTTTTGTGAAGTAGTATTTGAAGGTTGTAGGGGTCTGGATGCCGAACAACAGGTTTTAAGTGAACACTGGTAAGATGGAGTGGCTATAGGTAGGGCCTCTTTTTATTGGGGGTTGGTGGGGTTGGAATCTGCTATGCAATTTGGAGGTTCTCCTGCTCCAAGACCCTGGTTCAGTTATGGTTAGAAAGACTTTGCTCAACTTCATATTATGCACCAGTTGTGCCCCTTCCTGGATCAAGGTCATACTTTCTGTCACTCATTCCCTAATCATTT
>JANHFM010002815.1:120726-132530 GCA_032468115.1 Grayia smithii
CCCCCCACCCCCCTGACTTCCCGAAACACATCTATTATAATCCACACACAAATCCTTAATTCTACAATAAATCTAACATTCAAATTTCCTAAGCTATTAAACTCTCAATCTAACTTTAAAATTTCATTACATTATCCAAAAGCTATTTCCAATTTCTTAGTCCCATATTTCTTCTGTATATATACAATCCATAATTTCCACTCTTTATAGTATTTTTCTTGAGTTTTATCCTTCAAGTATGCTGAGATCTTTGCCATTTCCACAAAGTTCATAACATGTTTCTTGATATAGAATAGAATAACAGAGTTGGAAGGGACCTTGGAGGTCCTCTAGTCCAATCCCCTGCTTAAGCAGGAAACCCTACACCACTTCAGACAGATGGTGATCCAACATCTTAAAAACTTCCAGTGTTGGCTATTCCTGCCAGCTTGATGTCATCTGCAAATTTGATGAGTTCCTCATCTATCCCTTTGTCCAAATCATTGATGAAGATGTTGAAGAGTACTGGGCCTAAAACATACTTCCCTCCATGTAGATGCAGTTCCATTGAGGACTACATGTTGAGTGCGGTTGGTCAGCCAGTTATGAGTCCATCTGGTGGTGAAGCTGTCTAACCCACATTTTTCTACTTTATCTAGTAGTAGGTTATGGTCTACTTTGTCAAATGCCTTACCGAAGTCCAAGTAAATTATATTGCCAGCATTCCTCTGGTCCACTGATTTTGTCACTTTGTCAAAGAATGCAATAAGATTAGTCTGGCATGATCTACTTTTGACAAACCCATGTTGGCTTTTGGTTATTACTTTGTTTTCTTCTAGGTGTTCGCTGATTTGTTGCTTGATTATCTTTTCCAGAATCTTCCCTGGTATTGAGGTCAGGCTGATAGGTCTGTGGTTTCCTAGATCTATTTTTTTTTCCTTTTTTAAAGATGGGAACTACATCAGCTCTTTTTCAGTCCTCTGGCAGTTCCCCGATGCTCCAGGATCTTTGAAAAATATAGATGACCATGAGGATGTTTCAGTGGTCGTGTGAAAAATGGTCATGTCACTTTTTTCACTGCATTTGTAACTTTGAATGGTCACTAAACTGTTGTAAGTCGAGGACAACCTGTATAATTTTATTGTTCTTAATATATCCTTAATATATTCATTTTTTTCTTTTCTATTTTTTCTCTATTTCTTTTTTATTTTCTGCACCCTCTATTTTTTCTTTTTATTCTTTCTGTTTGTATTACTTTTTATTATAGTTTTAATTTTTCATAAATTAGTTTTAAAAAACAAAATAAAAAAAGATTATTTTGGGGAATTGGGAAAATCCCAAGGCAACTAATAAGGCAGCAATAATCAAAAGAAATAATTGGCAAAGGAGAGAAATGAGGATATATGGAAATATATTGAAATTCTTTAAAATGGGATTATAGAATAATAGAAATATTTGTAAAGAAGCAATATTGACCAAGTCTATTAGAAAAAGGTATTATAGACAAGAACTGTTATCTAATAGTGAACCAGAGGTTTCATTGAACCTTGAAAGACTTTAAGCTGAAAGAGAAGACATGGTTAAAGTCCTGTTTCAACAAACATGGAAGAAAACTATGTGATTGGAAAAGATTGTGGTCTATATACCTATTGTAAAGGAAGGAAATTGGGAAATGATTATCAAATCATTACATAAATTCCCCATAAAAGTAAACATTTGTTTATGATGAGAGAGAGACAGAGAGACATTTTTTCATAAAATTAGTTTTAAAAAACAAAATGAAAAGAGAGGGAGAGGAGAGATGAAAAATTCAGAAACAGTGGAGGGACATAAAATGAAACAGCTAACATATGATAGAGAAAACAAGAGAATACCATAGAATCATAGGGCTGGAAGAGACCTTAACGGTCTTCTATTCCAAACCATTGCTCAAGGTAGGAGTCCTTATTCCAGAACTATCTTTTATTTTTTTTATTACACAGATTTGGTGGTGTTCAACATACTTCAGTGTGGTTTCTCCATTGCCTTGCCTTGTCATGTCACTCTTATATCCACTTTGAGTTTATTCAGAACCTGTTATCTGAAGGGCAAAGTGAACTCAACTTTCTAGTTCCGAAATAATGAGAAGAACCTTGGGAGCAATCAATTACCGTATTTTTCAGAGTATAAGATGCACCTTTTTACCTTCCAAAAGGGGATGAAAATCTGGGTGCGTCTTATACACTGAATGTATAAATTTGGTGGGGTGAGAGGGGGCAATTGCTGTGATGCCGCCGGCGGCAGCAACAGCAGCAATGGCAGCAGTAACAGCAGCAATGGTGGCAACAACAGCCTCCGCAGCTGCCAGAAAGCCCGAACTGCCCCCCCATCGCTGCTGCTTCTGCTGCCGCCGCCACCTTAAAACTGTCAAGTTTGAAGGCCTCTGGGTTAGGGCAAGGGTCCTCAAACTTGACAGCTTTAAGGCTTGTGGACTTCAAGTCCCAGAATTCCTTATGCTGATTTGGAACAGGAGAAAAGAGTAAGGCAGAAAAAATATAATATTTGAACTCTGATTAGCAAATCTATGAGTGAAAATCATCTCTGTTAAGGATACAATATTAATATTTCTATAGTTGTTTATAAATTTATCACTCTTTTCCCCTTGGAAATTAAAATAAATAGCATTTCAGTATGGAAATTTTTAAATTTGTGGAGAAAAGTTTTACAATCACTGAAGAGCTAGAAACTTAAAGTTTCAAGGATTGCTAAATTTTATTAGCTTTCACTTTAATATTACTGATATAAGCAATTAGACAAATCTTTTTTGCCCATAACCAAATATTTAAATGATGAAATAAAAATCCCAATGCTGAACACAAAGGACATTTTTTCCTTTGCATTTCAGCTTTAGTCCAGAGAAATCAAATCAGTATAGATAATACATATCTCCCCACAAATCCTTCCTCAGTTACTGTATAACTACTTCACTAACTGCTCCTCTTTATAGATGGACTTAAAAATAGATGAAAGTTTAGTAAACCACCAAATCTCACAAAATTTCAGTTTTTCCTTCCAAGATTTAAGATTGTCAGTTTACAAAGTTTGAAAATATCATGATATTAGCCTTGGTAAAAAAAATAATAATTTGGAGGATCCCAAATATATTTTCTGGAGCGATCATGGTGTCTATAGGTAGCCTATTAGTCACCCCTCACTTATATGATGGTCTACAAAAGTTTTATTGGTGAAGCCATGGGCCACATTAAGGAAAAGGGTGAAAACTGCAGATACAGAGAATCTAAACTGAACAAGAAGCTTTGAATAATCTGACATTTTGGAGCACTGCAAAACGACAAATACTGAAAAGTTATTTAAATTTCTCCCAAAAAATGCCAGATGGGGAGAACAGGGAGCAAAGATATACAAGAAGGTTTCCCTTTAATCACAAGGGACAGTCTCTCAGAAGCTTTCCAATCACTCTCCTTGTAAGAAATCCAAATTCCAAATTACTCTAGGAAATCACTGGGAGATTTTATGATCCAGATCCAAATCAGAACATATGCTTAAATAATGCTCTGTAGAAAAGGCCCTTTAATTCTGTCCAAAACCATCCAAAACCCTACTTACATTTCTTTTTTAAAAAACTGCCAGTTTCAGATCTATCTAAAAGATAACATTTTTCTTTTCCTTGAAAAGAAGCCCTATCATGTTTTTGAGCGCATGCAATCAAGTTAAGTCCCACCCACAAAATTAGCTCTAATTAAGACCTCACCCCCCCCCCCTCGGGTGCAGAGGGTGGGGTGAGGCACACAGGTAAAAAATAAACTAGATGGGGATGGGGATAGGGGGGTGGAGCTGCCCTACTTACCAGGCCTTGCATACCCTGACACCTGCCTCGCCTTCTTCTGCAGCCGCTTCTTCTGTGGCCGCTTGTCGTCACTTGCACGCATCACTCTGGCCTCCATTTCATCTTCAGATGCCTGCTGGAAGGCATCTGCAGCCGATAACAGAGATCCGGATTGACCCGGAGCTCTGTTATCGGCTGCAGATGTCTTCCGGCAGGCATCTGAAGGCAAAACAGAGGCTGGGGCAATGCGTGTGAGTAGTGGCAATTGGCCGCAGAAGAGGTGCAGTGGGCTCCTGCTGGGCAGGGCTGTTGGTGCCACCACTGTGAGGTGAGTCCAAAAAGAAGACCTAGCCATTTTTTCAGGGGTCAAAAGAAAATAGACCCAGCCTTTTTTTCGGAGAAACACAGGTAATATGCATAATTTTTATCTATATACAGAAATACATTATACAATTACTGTTTTATTTTTTTAAAAAAGAAAAGTCCAGAAAGGTTAACTATCCACATATTTTTCTGAAACTGGATGTTTTAATTCGTTCTGAGATGTCTGTTATCTACCTTTGCAGGTTTTATTCTATTCTGTTGATTTAAAAAAAATCTAAAACAATTTGAGGTTTTTCCATTAGGAGCACAAATTCACTTTGAGCCATGTTAAAGCTAGTATCAACATTCAGTTCAATTCTCTCCCAGCAGTTTTGGCCAATGAACTTATTTGAGCTACAGTCAAAATGTTGACTGCATGAAGCCAAGTCCTGCACAATGTATGAACATCCATGGAACTGTCTCTACTCTACTCTGCCACATATGGTGCTGGGCAGCCTGCTGGCCTTGTTTTTCTTGCTAACTTTTACCAACTACAATGGCCTGGCTTGATCTGGGAAGCCAGATGTTCAGCACTATAGAGAATTCAAAGTTCATGGTCCATGTTGGTATCAACCAGAACTTTATAATGAATTTAATTCTGTGGCATTGTATACCAAGAAATAGTAATAGTTAGAAAGCAAAATGGCCCGTTTCTAAGAGACACTACTTGTTTCACTTACCTAAGTGATTTCTAGGCCTGTGCAAAACCCAGATGGATAACCAGTTTAGGCCATCTGGCTCTGCCTTCATCACACCAAAATTTAAGGTACAGCATCCAGAGAACAAACTGAGGAGGAGCATGCCATCACTCCTAATAAATAATTGGCAGTCTATCTGTCTCTTTTAACCATGTATGATTAAACAAAAATACTACAGCAAAAATAGTTGAGCTTTCTTGCTTTATAACAGTGCTTCCCAACCTCAGCAACTTTAAGCTGTGTAGAAGTCAACTCCCAGAATTCTCTAGAATTCTGCTCTAGACAGTTGACAAAGTGAAATTGTTGGATTTCCCATTTTGTAACACAAAATGTTCTGTTACCTTAGAATAGCCTTCCCCCACATAGTGCTCTCCAGTTAAAATCTGGCTTAAATAAATATCTCCTTCGAGTCGAACTTGTACCTGTATATGGCTCCTCCAATTGTAAGACGCCCTGAGTCCCCAGGGAGAAGGGCGGCATAGAAATCAAATTAATAAATAAATAATAAATACCTTGAAATATTGAAATTAATAAATCCTCTGAGAATATTATGAACACATCTTGCTTGCAAACAAGAATCTAAACAAGAATCTTGCTCAAAAACAATAATATTTTGGATTAGGATTATAAATATCACCTAATTTAGAAATTGACCATTCAGTCATTTTTATGACAACTATACCAATAATAATTAAGAATATTTCTCTGTGATAATATATTTGTTTACAATTTTAAGATTAAAAAGCACCTGTTTTTACTTACTTTCCATTCCCATATTTTATTCTGATATCTTTGCTCTTTTTAATTTCTTTGCCATCTTTGAACCATTTGTAGGATGGCTGGGGATTTCCAACACTTGCCTCACATTTCAAAGAAACCTTTGCTCCAACTTCTACATTTAGGCTCTTTAGTTTCTTGAGTTTTGGAGCGACAGCTGTGAATAGAAACAGAAAGAAACAAAGTCAGTTTAATCAAGCCACCACCCCTCTTCAGTTCTGCATGCTCTTAGGAAATCACAGTCCTGGTAGTTAGATTTTCCAGAATTTTCCAGTTTTAATTGTGATTACGTGAAGCCAGTGATGAAGAGCTGATTCCTTGTTTATCCACTGTTCCCCACGTCTACCTATTATTGTCAAAAAAGAGAGAAGAACAGATGCTTTTGCATATTGAGTATTTTTTCTTTGGCATCACAAGCGGCTTTGGTTTCCCTTTCAGCAGCAGTTCCCTCCATTTTCCTTCCACCATCTCCCCACTTGTCCCTTTGCATAAGAGAAACAAATGTGCATCTACATGAGATGCAAACAGACTATACAAATGCTCGCAAGGCTTTCTCGGAAGACGCTTCAGTTCTTGCTCTGATGCTGCTTTCACTAACTCATCCGCTACATTCCTCTCTTACCTCTGCTGCTGTTGGCAGCCATGCTGTTGATTCGACAGCCTGCGCTGATCTGAATAGTAGCATTTGGCTATAAGAAGGGAAGAGGAGAGGAGGACTTTTTTTCTTTCAGTTCAGCCACAGTCACTGCAGATTTTTTTTTTTTACTGTTCATATGCCTGCCTGTTCATTCTGGGAATGTTCTGTGCACTAGCTTTTCTGTGGCCAAATGGGAATACAAAACAACATATCTCCACAGAGAAAAAAATGGGAAATAAGAAGGTCATTCAGTTTTTCAGAATGACAGCCTACTCTGCCAAACAGTAATAGCAAAGAGTTAAAAGGAAAGTCTCCACATGACAGAGGATAAACAGGACAGAGACAGAGACAGAGATAAGAATCTGGGCCACTAACCAAGCAATCCCAGTCATCAGATACTCCATTGCTACTCCATCTCTGACCTCAATTGGATGGTTTAGTACCCAGAGGAATTTAACCCATTACATGCCACCAAAGAATAGCCAACATGTGGTCACAGCAAATGCTCAACGCCTGTGGTACAGTCACATCATGATATCAAACTCAGCAACCTTCCCACTATATTCATTTATTAAAGTACTCTAAGAAGGCAATGATAATAATAATAATAATAATAGAAACTAAAAATATAACAATCACTACTGCAGTCTTTTCAGGAATTATTGTAACATGAATGTAGACTTATTTACTCTACATCACCAATGCAATGCTCCTCCTAAGTATCATACATTTAATTAAGTAATTAAAATCATTGCAATCTGTCCAGAACATTTTGTGCTGGGTTATATCTATAAAGACATTTTGATAATCCTACTCATTTAAGGAAGAAGTTTTAAAATGGCCAGTCTCCAACAGATAGAGAGGATGAGGCAAGCTCTCTGGGTACATGACAGTGGTGGGTTGCTCCCGGTTTGGGCCAGTTCGCGCAATCTGGTTCTCCGTGACTGGGAGCTGGGCCCACCCACACACTCGTACTTATTGTTGTCTGTGCTCTGCGTGCTCCGCACATGCGCAGAACACTTTTTTGAGGATTTTTCCCCCCAAAAAAGTTACTGCACATGCGCAGAGCACCTGTTTGGCATGTGTGCGTGCAAAGCATGCGCGCTGATCACGCACAAAGCACGTGCATCATCAGAGTAAAGGTAAGTAGAACCCACCCCTGGTACATGACCTAGTGCATGCAACTCTCCCTTGTTGCAGACCAGGTCTGGTTGGTGTGCATCTTGTGTACCTGGCTGGCCTGCAGCCTCGTGATGTTGTAACTAGCAAAAACATTCACAATGACTAATAATAAAGCAATTAAAATAAAATCAATTTCACATAGCATCATACCATAGTACTACAATGGACTTCATTTGGATCTTATTATGGAAAGAAACCTAAATCGTTTCAGATATTATGTGAACCTTTGTAAAGACTAAGTTTGATAAGTTATGTGTCTTCTGGTGGGACCGGTCTATCAGGGCAACTTGGTCTACCCAATATGGGACGGAGCATACTGATTTCGCTTTCGCCTTT
Source organism: Grayia smithii (assembly GCA_032468115.1). Lineage (NCBI taxonomy): Eukaryota > Metazoa > Chordata > Lepidosauria > Squamata > Grayiidae > Grayia > Grayia smithii. The sequence goes on from JANHFM010002815.1 coordinate 128,525, forward strand.
CAACCCCAATCTGTGAGCCTTCACAGGCAATCGCTTTCACGACAAACTATTTTTGTGTTGAATTTTTCTTCGTCAGTAAAATATAAAAATTTGACAAGTTATATGCATTTTCTTTCATGTGTCCAAAGCCATTTGTGCAACCTGATTCTATGCTAGATTCTTGACTGTTTATAGTCAAGCATCCTTATTTCGGTCATCAAACAGCAAAACAAAGATTTCAAAAATAGAATTATAGCCATCCCATTGAAATAGTAACATAACGTATGTACTATAAAAATTGACTAAAATTACATAATACAAATTATGATATCAAGGCAATTAAATGTTCAAAATTTTAAACACAAGAATGAATATAATGAACATTTTTGTAGTTTAAGTAAAATTATAAATTTTATAACAAAATAACAAAAATAGCTAACATGAAATGTAAAATAAAATAATTTTATCTTTAATATGTCTATTAGTAGACATATTTAAAGTTAATATTGTGCCTAAAGATATAGTATAATGATGTAATATACAGTAGAATCATCTATAAAGGAGTAGTGATGACTTATATAATGAAGAAGTTAAAAGTTAAAAAGTTCAATTGCAACTAGTCAGGGCTTCACTAATGGTTGCAGTCCTCAGGAAGGTCTCCTTGGGAGAATAATTATTTCTCCTGGAAATAATAGTTGATGTTAAATATATAATAACGCAGGGTGGATTTGGTTTAAATCAAGTCAATTTAAATTATGATTTAAATCATGATTTTTTAAAATGTTTATGGTTTTATTGTTTTAATCCGTTTTAAATTTTTATAATGTATTGATGTTACATTTTTGTTGTGATGTATTGTGGTTGTACTTTTTTAAAAATAATTTTTTTATTGTTTTTAAAAACAGACAAAACATTGAAAAAACAAACAAACAAACAAATAAAAGAAAATTTTAAAAAACCCTCCCTCTTCTCTCACAATTACACACAATGTGTCGTTCGGTTACAAATCTCTTGTGCTTATAACAACATTCAACTAATTATTTAATTTATCATATTATCTAACTAATATACATCCTTACAACATTATCCTCTTATCATTTATTTATCAATGGCATTATCATTGCAAGAAAAAAAATATTTTTAGATGTTATCTTATAACTTCCATTTTATATATTATATTTCATTCCCATGTCATATAATACTGTTTGATCTGTTTATTCTTTTTAGTTCATTAGACACCGATGCAGAACTACAGTAGCAAGTGTGTTCTCAGTTGATAGAAAAAGTAACCTTTGATGAATAAGTGGGCAAATGTATCTCACCTTAAGGAAAAAAAGAAAACTGTTTTTCCCCTCAAATGAAAGTGTGGAGGGAGAGAAATATGCCTGTGCTGAAACGAGACTTAATTCAGTTTGTAAAATACAATATGATCTGTTGTTACACCAGAATCCCAGCTGAGCTGTAAGTTGAGGCAAAGTTCCATTTCTAGAGGGACTAGATCTTCAGCTTCAAGGATTGAACCTACACGCTATCGCAATAGCGTGTTTTGCCTGAAATACTCACCATCCCATCAAATATCATCTACCAATATAATAGTTAGGGAGCGAGCATATGTGTCTAAAATGACAACATAGAGCGGTAGAATTGGGAACCTATGAGAGATGTTGTTTTTTCCTCCCACATTGAAGCGAGACTTTTATTTTGTTTTCTTACTACATTTCTTATTTTTCATTCTTGTTTACTTCTTGGTTTCCTTTTTTTTTTGGTAAAAGTTTTTTATTTTTTCTTTCTCATACACATATCTTAAATGTGCAGTTTTTCATCTGGTATGCAAATTTTCATTTAGTTTTTATCATCCTAGACCAGAGGTGGGCAATTATGGCTCTTTCAAGACCTGTGGACTTCAACTCCCAGAATTCTTGAGCCAACCATGCTGGCACAGGAATTCTGGGAATTGAACTCCATAAGTCGTAAAAGAGCCATAATTGCCCACCCCAATTTAAATATATTCAAGATTGCTCTTCTACCATTTCATTTTCTTTGTTTTACAGCAATCCTTCTTCTCTCTATCCTCTCTTTCCTTTCACCCCCTTTTCCCATCTACTCTCTACATTCTTTTTTCCTCCGCTCCTTCTCCTTCTCTCCTTCCCCTTCCTTTTCCCCACACCTCTCTTCTTCCTCCTTTCTTACCTTCCCTCCTACTCTTATCTCCCCTCCTTTTCTTCTTCTCCTCTCCTCTTCTCTTTCTACTTTCCTCCTTTCCCCTTCTTCTCTTCTCTCCTCTCCCTCCCTCTTCTCCTTCTATTGTTGTATTCATTCCCAATTTCATATTTTCCCAAATGGTATGGGCCAAAATGAAAACCTAGAGTGGTAGAACTGGGAACCCATGAGAGATGATTTTGCCCCTACATTGAAATGAGGTTATTTTGTTATCTTACTATATATTTTATGTCTCATTCTCACTTACTTCCTTGTTTCCTGATGAATCCTCTGCTGAGATTTTGGTAAATGTCAAGATATGAGATTTAAATAAAAGAGGCTAAAAGTACATAGGAAAGACAGTGGATATTGCAGGCAAAAGTTTATAAATCCTTAAACAGTGCAAAGTGAAGATAACTAAGAGAAGGGAGGATTCCTTAACCAGAAGGGAAGATTTGAAGCGTTACCTGCCAGGGCTTCACAGAGAGGTGAAGGTATGGCTTCTTTCCACCCCTCTTCAATGCCCGTTGTGATTCCAACATACATGCAACGTGTAATGCATGTGCCACAGAATAGGCAGCATTGTAGATGCTGTAGCTTGAACCAGTCATCTTTTCATCAAAGAGGGATACTGGGAGGGCACCCAGGTTCTCCTCCCCTGTGCAAACCCTTCGGCCATCAGGTAAGTCCACACCTGCCTTCAAAACCTGACAGTCAAATACAACTTCCCACCATTCGTGGAGAAAGACGTCTCCAAGGGGTTCATGTGGATTCAGAGCCCAGAGATAATCTTTGAATTCTGGCACTGGGTTCGTATGGACTGTCAAAGACAAAGCGCCATGGAGGGTTTTTAATTTCACCCAATCGTAGTGATAGCCAATCGCTGAAAATTCCCATTGGGTGGTCAGGATCCAGACCTTCCCAAAAGTGATATCGTTCTCTTCTTCATAAAAGTAGAGAGATAATATAAGGCTTTGCAGAGTATTTGAATCCCCTGAGACAATCAAAACCTGAGCATCGTTGCTCAAAATTGTCCAAAGCAGATCTATTTGTTCCTTGTGCAATGTATTAAACACTGTGATTCGGGATCTGATCTGCTTCACAAATTGTATGCAGATGTCATTCTGGGCAAGGGTGGTGTTAAAAATCTGGATGAAATGGTCACTGCTTTCTGAGTTCTGAACAATAATCCCAATCCAATTCCACTGGAAATAGAGAAGGAGCTGGATGATGGCTGCATTCTGCAGGTGATACTGAGGATCGATCTGGTAGAAGGTGGGAAACCTGCTCTTATCCCTCAAAACTGGATCAGAGAAGCGGTAACCTAGCTGAAAGGAGGGAAGGTGCAGATGGAGGAAAAAAAAGAGGTTAAGCAAGGAAAATGGTACCTGTATTTTTTGTTATTAACCTCAGACCATCTAAACCAGGGGTGGGTTCTACTTACCTGTCCTACCGGTTCTAAAGGTGCATGCGCCTCGCAGGCCCACCTTTTTGCCGTCACGTGCCAAAAGCGTGGGGCGTGGGGGGGGATGCATGCATGGCGGGTGCATTGAATTATGGGTGTGGGCAGACATGCACATGAGCTCCCTGCGCTCCCCCCGCTTTTGGAACATGATGACAAAAAGGTAAACCATCACTTATCTAACTAACTGGGTATCCAGTCCCATTCCCCACAATAGCCATAGAGCTTAGACTTATATACTGCTTACACAGTGCTTTACAGCCCTCTCTAAGCAGTTTAGAGTCAGCCTCTTGCCCCTTCCTTCCTTCCTTCCTTCCTTCCTTCCTTCCTTCCTTCCTTCCTTCCTTCCTTCCTTCCTTCCTTCCT
>JANHFM010002815.1:136162-151842 GCA_032468115.1 Grayia smithii
GATGCTCAGGGCAGCAACGAGAGATCCAGAGGGGCTGGGCCGGGCCGGGGCTTTCCTATCTGCAGTCCGCTCCTGAGATGCTCCTGATGCCTCACTCAGTGTGCCAGGAAAGCCCCCGACCATCGCCGCTGGCCCCGTGCCTCGCCCCACCCTTCCGGATCTCTCATTTGCTCGCTCCTGAAACTGCATGCTTTGAAGCTGGGCCCGGCATGGGGGACACTGCCTGGGAGGCATCCTTTCATTCCCCCATCCCACCCCTGCAAATTTGCGGCCAACTCTCCTCACCGCCCAGCCAGCTCTGAGTTTGCCAAACTTTCTGCGACCGACTTCCAGCACCCGGCCGAGCCTGCACCCTGCCATGGGATAACAACAAAATGGCGGGGTGGGGCGGATTGACTGGGGAAAGATGAAGCGCTCGGGGGAAGCATAGTGCTGGGCGGGGCAGGGGCCGGGACCGGCAGACGATTGGACGGAATATTTTGCTGACAAGTCGCAGAGCCCTCTCAAGCCAAAGTAAGGGGGAAAAGGTGCGCATGCGCTTTGCACGTGATCGGCACACGCGAGCGAAGCAAGCGTGTGTGCACGCCAATCACACGCAAACCGCATGCAGGAAGAGAACCGGTAGTAAAGGTAAGTAGAACCAACCCCTGTCTGGTACCTTTTTCTACCAAGAACTTTTGAGTTATATTTCCATTAATTACAATTCTCGCTTCTTGTTTGGAGTAAATGGTTTCATACATTCTTATAAATTTATCACCAAATTCCATAATTTTTAGTTGATACAAAATGAAATCCCTATTAACGTTGTCAAATGCTTTTTGTGCGTCTATGAAAATTAATGCCAACTGTTTTTCGTTATGTACTTCATAATATTCTAAAGTATTTAATATTATCCTAATGTTATTTCTTATATATCTCCCTGGCAGAAAATTGTCAATAATTGACATAAAGATTTTGTAATCTGAATTTAATAAAGAAATGGGTCTGTAATTATTAATTAGGGATAAATCAGAGTTTCCTTTTGGTATCAGAGAGATATTTGCTTCTTTCTATGAGGCCGGACATCTGGCCTTATTTAATACTTCATTATATACAACCAACAGTATGGGACTAAAAAAATCTTGATGGTTTTTGTAGATTTCTGCTGGAAGTCCATCCAGGCCTGGTGCTTTGTTGCCCTTCTGATTTTTAATCACTTCTAGTAGTTCTAAATGTGATATGTCCTCATTTAATATATCTTTATATTCCATTGGGACTTTAGGCAAGTCTGCTTTTTTAGGTATTGTCAAATCTTATCTTTATCCGGTTTCTCTTTGCTTGCATAAAGTGTTTTTAAAAATTCATAGGCTATTTTTTCTTTTTCTTTTTTTTTTGGTATCTAAGTTTCCCTTTCTCATCTTGTAGTTTGCATATCCATTTACTTTCTCTCTGTTTACGTAATCTGAATGCTAGCCAGCACCCCGGTTTGTTTGCATTTTCAAATAAATTTTGTTTAGTATTCTTAATTTGTTGTGCCAGATTTTCCTTTTCAATTATATTTAGTTTATGTTTAATTGCATCTAATTGTAGTTTTATTTCCTGTTTCTGTGGGTCCTTTTGCACTTCTTTTTCTAGCCTATTAAGTTCCCCTTCTAGATTGTTCTGTTGTTGCTTTTTTTGTTTATATTCTTTGGCCATATAGGATATTACCACCCCTCTCATGACAGCCTTCACAGTATCCCATAAATTTTGAACATTAGTATCCTCTTTCTTATTTTCTTGAAAGAAGAGATGCATCTCTTCCTCCATCTTTGCCCTAAATTTATCTTGGTTTAAAATTACTTTTTTTAAAGTCCATTGTCTTCTATTCTTCTGTCCTTTCCATTTGATCTCTATTGGGTTATGATCCGCCCATGTATTAATGCCAATGCCAATTTCTTGAATTTCTATATCTAAGTCAGCAGTTACCCACACCATATCAATTCTGGACCACACTTGGTGCCTTCCAGAAAAATATATATACTGTCCTTTCCCCTCATTTCTGTCTCTCCAGCTGTCTTTGATATCTAATTCCTCTACCATTTTGAAAAAAGGGCTGGGTACAATCCTTCTGATACCTTTCTTTGCTTTATGACTTTTATAGTCTAATCCTCTATCTACAATCGCATTAAAGTCTCCGACTATACAAATATTTTCCTATTCAAGGTCCGCAATCATGTTATGTAGTTTTTTATAAAACATTGACTGGCCTTCATTTGGTGCATAAATTCCTATTAGGAGTACCTTCTTCTTGTTTATATTTAGTTCATTCTTTAATATTCTACCCTCTTCATCTTTGCCAATTTGTTTTGCTATAAGTCTTTCTTTAACATATATCGCAACTCCCCCTTTATTTTGGTTTGATAGTGCTGTAAATAATTTCCCTAATTTTGGATATACTAACAAGTGCTGCTGGGATTTTTTTATATGTGTTTCTTGAAGAATTATTATATCTTTATGTAATTTGTTCAATCTGTGAAAAAAAATTTCCTCTTTGTTGGAGCATTGAGACTGTTAACATTGAGTGACAGAAGCATTATCTCTTCCTGCATAATTTTATCTTTGTCTTGCTCTTATTGCCCTTGTCTGTGTAATCTCTTTATCCTCTTTAGTTTTGTCATCTTCATGCTCATTTAATTCACTACCCTTAGCCTTCTCAGTGCCTTGCTCCTTTTTTGAGTGTCTGCCATTTCCAATATCTGCTCCTGTGATGGTTCTCTTTGCAATTCTCTCATTTCAACATCATCTTCTCTATCAAAATTTAGTCTTAGAAATTCTTCAGCCTTCTCAACCGTATCTAGTCTAATTCTTTTATCCTGCCATATTAACATTACCCCTTTGGGTACTAGCCAGTGAAAGTTAATATTTAAATTTATCAGTTTGGTTGTCAGATTTTTATAGGGTCTCCTCAATTCTCTCGCTTTTCTGGGGATTTGTTTTAATATGATTAATTGTCGCCTTTTGTGTTCCAATGGATCGTCCCGAGTTCTGTATAATATTTCGTCCCAAATAGTTTTTTTCACAAATCTCACATGCACTTCTCTCGCCAAATTATGTCTCCTTGAGTAGTTAATTTGTATCTGGTATATTTCATCAATTTCATTGGCCATCTCATCTTTACCAATCCCTAGGGTTCCCACCAGTAGTTCAGTCATTATATCTGGAAGATCCTCCCCTTTTTCTTCTCTGATATTTTGAAATCTTAGAAAATGGGCTGCCTTTTCTGTCTCTAACTGCATTACTTTAAGCTCAAGATCCTTATTTGCTTGTAACAGCTTATCACCGAACTCATCAACACACTTTTCTTCTCTTCCCATCCGTTCCTCCATTTCTTGCAATTTCTGTTCATTTCTTAAAATTTGTTGTTGAAATGATTCTAATTTTCCATCCATCGATTTAAATTTTGCTTTTAGTTCACTTGTATCGTTCCTGACTTCCCCTATCTCTTTTTTGATATCCTCATGATTTCTTAACATGACCTCCTGCATAGACTGCAACATTACTTGTAGATCCTTAAAGGAACTTGATCTTTCTTTTTGTAACATGTCCTCTGTTGATCTTTGCCCCGCAGGGCTTAGATTTGCCATCGCGGCCTGTGTTGCTTGTCTCCTACCTGTGCCAATTCTTGCCAAATTGGGTATGCTTGTCATTCTTATCACCAAGTTGAACCAATCACCCCACTTATTTACATCCTTTCTCTTTCCTCCTAGCACTGTTGAGGCTTAACTCACTTAATTAATTAATTAATTAAATTGTTCTTAAATCACCAAATTAATAATTATGTAAATAAATCTACCTACTAATTACCTACCTAATAATTACCTACTACCAGTTTTATCAATTTTATCTTAATCAAAATATATAAATTAATATCAGATAATCAGGTTAAATAAATTAATATCAGAATCAATCTAGCATTTCATCCACTGTATTAGTAATAATATCTGTATATCTATTTGTTTACATTTCTATTTATATATCTCCAGATTGCTTAATTAATAAATTGATAAATTATAGTACATTAAGGATTGGTTCCCAGTATTATTTGACCACACGTATTAGATAAATATATATCTTATGAATAATTATATGTCTTGCAATGAGTTATTCTCCCAAGAAAAAATAAAAACTAAAGGTTCCTTTATAAATGTCTCGAAGATCTTCCTGGCCACACCTATTCTTTCCTGTTATCTTCAGTCCAACACCATTAACTGTGCAGAGTAGATCACACCGCTGCTATTTCCCCTTAAACAGAGCTCTGACAGAGATAGAAGTAGAACGAAGCGTCTCTTCCAAAATCTCTATAACGCCAAAGTCTCCAAATACACAAATAAAGTTTTCAGACTCAGCATTGGTCCCCTTTTCCAGCCAGAATTACCTTTTGCTGCTTTTCCGGAGTGGAGCTAACAGCTCTTATCCTCCCTCTTGGACCTCTTTCTTCTTAAATCACTCCTGAGATTTTTCAGTTAGATCGTCTGCCCGAAAGATCTCATCCAAAGCTGCCAGGGCTCTCAGGACTAGGTTGTCTTGCTGCCATCCAGCTTTTCCACCACTTTTAGTGTCCAGCTGTCTGGTGTTATTCTTCTGTGGTCGCCATTTTGGACCGTCTTCTTCGCCAATCAGTTTCCACAAGGTTGTTTTGCTATTAGCTATGCAACCACCGCTGCAAGCTCATCTGCAAAGTACCTCTTTTCTTCAATCTCCCCCCAGGAGATCTAGGACCCACAGGATCCGCCAATCAAGCGTACAGGGACCGTGGGAATTGCTCACCAAAATGGAGCAATAACATCCATAGCCTCCTCCATTGACAGCTGGCTCCGCCCCTCCCCCCCTTACACGCTGTTTTTCCAACATTCCTTCTATTGTTCTCTGACCTGGTGGGAATGAAGGTGTAAGTGATGGGCTTGATGTTGTTTTCTTTCCTTTTCTCAGTGTTGTCGTCGTAATACTTGTCATATTTCTCAAGTTTACAATACTTTTAGTTAATTCTCCACTTAATTCAAATCTACTCAATTCCCTTTATAACCAATCTCAGCAATACTTTAAAGGCAATGCTGTTTGTTCTCTTAACTCACACTTCTTTATATCTTTATACCTTAATCCCCTCTTAATACTTTAACTTAATCCTATTAGTATCTAATTTGTATATAAATATCTATAAGTACTATTTTCACAATACTCAAATTAATTAATATATGTATATAACTATCAGTCAATTCATTGTAAATAAAATATACTTATAACTCTAAATCAATTATTAATATAACTCTTATCTTTATATTAAATATCTATACATAGCCTATACATTTAATCAGTTTAATATTTCCTTATTTCGCTAGTAGCCTATTAATTGCATACTTTCTCTCCAAATCTCCATTTCTTCTTCGTTTTTCTTTCTCTTCTATATCCACTGTCCCTCCTTTCTCTTCTACTCCCAAACCTCTCTTCTTCTCCAACATAGTTCACTTTCTCTTTTCTCTTTTCCTCTTACTTACTCGGCTCACAGTCCCTCTAGGGTGTCTGTTTCCTTCTCCAATCTTCCTCCGTCTACGGAGGAATTCACTCCTGTCACTCTCGTCACCGTTTCCCATCCTCTCTCTGTCTCCTTTATTTTCTCTGACCTTCTGTTGCCTTCTGCTCCTTCCTCGTCACCGTTCATTTCTCTCTGTTCCTTCAATGTGTCGCTTCTTCACCGTGTCCCGATCTCTTTCACCCTTTCTCCGCCTTCTCCACTTTCTCCAACCTTCTGTTACTTACTACTCCTCCGTTTCTTTTTCCTCTATTTTCACTCTTTCGTCATTCTGGATTTTGAATTCCACGTTCCAATCCTCTCCCAGCCACTTTCTTCAGTGTGTGCTAATCCTCTCCTCCTAAAACTCTTGCCACACCGTTCTTTGTCTCTCTTCTCTCAATCCTTTAGTTATTTTAATTTTCTGACTCACAACTCTTCCCACTGGATTACCGCTTGCTTTGATTTGAGGATTCCCTTGCAAATTGAGCTTCCCTCTCTCACCAAAAATCATGGACTTACTCTTTCTTTAGGCTTTTATCGTCTATTACAGTTTTGGGATATTTTTACTCACTTCCAATGACACAGTCTGTTAAATAAACCTTTGCTTCTACATTATCTGTGACTTGTAACGGCCTCGGGTCTGCTATCTCACACTAGCAGACCCTTTCACGCCGGGTTTAAGGGGTTTCCTTTCATTGCAGCGGATGATTGCACCTCGCTACCCCCCAGGCTTCCCCTTTATTTTGTGTGGCTCTTCAGGCTCTCCACGCCCTGAAGGGTCCCCGATTGTGAAACAATTAGAGTTAAAGGACAGAGACCTTCCTCTTTCCTCTGCACTGCTACAACATCGCCACCAGAAGCCTCCGGTTTTGTGGCTTTTAACTGGGATGCTTAAAAGAAACCCTAAGCTTGGCCATTTCAGCACATCTTTGCTGCTATTGGTTTAGATGGGATGGTATATTGGCATGCACAACAAAGCAGCCATTATTTAAACATATGGCTCAAAGCTAAAGGGTTGTGATGGACTGCTCAGTTTCTAGAGTAGGAGAATCAGAATTGTTAGAAGCAACTGAATCAGCCATGACTAAAGTGGTCTGCTAGATCTGTGAGATCATCATTGGTATGTTAATTAGATTGAGTAGTTGAGCTTATCACTGTTGATGGGCAGGTGCATACATGCTCTGTATATATTCTTGTGTCCTACTGATGTTGAACTTCCAGGATGATTTAAAAATGTAAAAACTCTGTGCTGGGCTTTGATGTAGGTGCATACTCTTATGTTTTGTTGATACTATGTTTTCAGAGCATTTAAATACAGGTGTTGTTAGTTCATGCAATGTTAGGTAATTATAAATGCAATAATTGTATTTATATTTTTTTGTTGTAGCATTAATGTTATGTATGCAAATGTTGAGCAAGAGCAACTCTTGTTCAAATTCAGCAAATAGCAATATTTTGTTTTTCTTAGCTTGTAACTGTCAGGTAAACTGGCTACCAAAAAAACCCCAAACAGTATGTCAAGACTGTTGCTAGAACTTTAGATAGGTGGGGTGACAATGCATGCTGACTCTTACTTGCCATCCCCAATCTGATGTTATATACCTGAGGGGGGAAACTAAGGACCAAAGAGCTTATTCTGAATTCCAGATGTTCCCTACAGCTAGAATAATCCAAACATTTCGAGTTTTGTTCTGCAAGAATTTAGAATACCTGAGCCATCACAAGAGTTTTTCCACTGGAGTATAGCTAGTATTTCAAGAGGAACTGTTTTGTGCCAAACAGAAAACAAAACATTTTCCATTTCATACACACCTGTAATAGTTCAGGAGCTGCTTCAATAACCGATTCTCATTTTACTGGAAGATTGGTATAGCACCTTTATTAGATGTTCTAGTCTTGGGCCCTACAAATATTTAATCAATAATTTGACATATAGCAAATAATATATATCATCTTTTATTTATTCTAATAATGCTTCAGTGTATTTCACTTCCACAAACATAACTATTTTTAGATAAGCATATATTGTTGCACATCTGATGGAAATAATTTCTAAGTTAAAATTTACCCAAGTAATCCAGATTCAAAGCAGCCATCTGCAAAAGAGGAGGGAAAGAGGGAAATTTACTTCCTTCTTCAACACAGTGAAGTGGCTGAGAGAGCCACCTGTCCTGGAGACAAAGTTTTTAAAGGATCGTCCTGCCTCACTGCTACAAGATTTACATTTAACTTACTAAGGTCAGCAGATCTAACATTAAAAATAAATGCAAAACAGCAGAGCTGCAGTACTTACATTTTAAAATTAGATTACTCCATTGGAAATTCTCATAACACCTAACTCCATCCTGTGCATATTTGTTACTGGTATTATCATATTGCATTTACAAAGTAAGAGTAATATAAATGATCTATATGCCTGTAATTTTGTTGCCGTTCACAATCCATCCCTTATTACAACTGTTTTGCACTTTGCAATGAAGCACAGTAATATTAACTTCCATTATTATCATCTTTGTTCCTATCCCATTCTTGATCTCCTCCAAAGTTATTAAAAGACTCTTTGACCAGCATTAGACATAATCACTTTTCCATCTTCTCTAACATCAGTGAAACATGAAAGCATTTAATAATCAATTGCCCTATACCTAGCTCTCTCCATCCATGAGCAGATAAGAAACAAAGCAAGACCCTACAGAACAGCCCTTTCTTTTATTATCTTTCAGTAAGTGGCCATAGAGTACTTCATGTTGTTCCTACCTGCCTCTACAAGTTCTATTCTGTGCCTATGTTGTTAGCATCTGGGAGCTGAGGATAATAGGCAGCACTGAAATGAAAGAAAGTGAACATAACAAGAGACAAGAAGAAAGGAAAGCTAAACACAACCATATAGGACACAGGGAAACTCTGTGATCACAGCTTATGCTGATCTCACAAAAACAAACTTTATCATTCAGTGGCATTGCCAAGAATCCCAACAATTGAAAATGTGTGGGCAGGAAGAAAAAAAAAAGATATTATATCATTGCCAACATTTTGGATGTCATTGTTAAATAAGGCTGGCATTCCTGCACTGAATAACCTGTTGCTCTATTTTTCTGAAAAACAAGAGCATTAAAGTTACATGCCTGTTATTCCCATAATACTGAATGCAAGGGAAAGTCTGCCTACCTTTTCAGTACACCAACTAGATGTGCATCTGCAATAACCTATACTAATAAAGCAAGCTATCAGATAATAATAATTTGGAAGAATAATTATTTTATAAGAGAAAAATAATAGAACACATGCTATGTACAGAAACAACCGTTTTGGCATCACCAACAATGCTAATTGGAATTTCATTTAATCTAATATTGGTTCTGGTACTCAAAAGGAGAAATAGTTACACCAGTAACTCTCATCATATACAGTTTGTATGAAATTTCTGTTACTAAAACATGGATATTCCAGAAAATATTTGTATATTTGTTCTTCCTAAAATGGGGTGGGGGGGAGTGGTATTGTTCTTCAGTATTCAGAAAGCATTTAACAAAGCAACTTAAGTTTTGAAAACAATATAAACCATTTCTTAATAGATTTGCTTTGTCACAGGCTATACTGTTAGAAGCTTCTATAATGCAATAAAATGTGCTAAAAATGAAAGGTACCTTCTTCAGGATCTGTTTCTTTCTCCTTTTCCCCTTTATTCTTTTTATCCCTTCCTCTGCTCTTCCTCTCGGACATGCTGCACTTACTCTCCCAAGGAAAAGATGGAAATACTCTGCAATTCTGCTTCAAGACTTATTTGCTAGGTGAAACGTCAACTGCTTTTATATTGCTTTTGACAAAGGTAACACCCACTTCTGGGTGGAGAAGTATGATTTTAAGTACTTCCAAACAAATCCTCCAGCTGTCTGGCAGAAGTGTCAGGGACCACAACCCTGAAAATAAAATAACAAATCTTGTCTGAACGGCAACCCTTCCTCTATTATTTATCCTCAATCTTTGCAATAAAATTTAGTTAGAATGATTCACAGCATACCCTTTTTTACAATGTTCCAGCAGGCACAGAAATAGTTTGTTCCACATTTTCTGAACAGAGAAATAGAATACATAGGCATTTGCAGGTTAATGCAAGAAGTATGCAACAAAGCAATCCCCTCTATCAGCATTCTGTCTTTTGAATTCACAGAGTAAATACCTTTGGTTTCTGTGAAGTTGTATTTTATTGATGTTATGGTCAAAATCTTTAATCTATAAACTAATCTGAATCATTGTAAACAGCTGTTTCTTCTCTTCACTCCTTCCATCTCCCACATCTCATTTGCTCCAATTACAGTAAGAGGAAGAATAGAGTGTGACCACAGTTGACCACAATCCATATGATTGCAAGAAATTTATCCTGGATGTTGTTGAGCTACAATTCTACAATTCCCAGGATCCCTCTTCTCTGTCTAACTCTATGCTCTTAGGAACTGCTATGCTACTACAGGTAGTACTGCATTCCACATCTGTATGATGCCCACTCCTGGAATTAGGTTTACTCAAACTTCTTCCTCTTTCTGTGTAATATATACTTCTATATAAAAAATCTGCTGAATTCTGATAAATTTTAATTTTCTTAAAATGTCATTTTAGGAAATATATTTCATCTGGAGAAGTCAGTTGCATTTATTTTGGAATGACCTTGTAGTACGCATGTAATATCATTTATAAACTGTTATCTTCCTTCTGGGTTTCACCAACTTTTTTTTTTACCATGGGAAAACATAAAAGCTTTGGCCTTCTGAGGAGAAATGAAACTGTTCCACAATTTCCTCAATTATGAAAAGTGTTTACTCTTCTTGTTTCCCAAGCGCTCTTTCAGTGCATGGAGTGATAAACTGAGCATGTGAACCTACAATTACTTAATACCTTCATAGTTATATTTCTTTTGGGCCCCATTTTATTAAGTATGATTTATTTTAAATTCATTCTTGAATCAGCCTAAATTACAGTTTAGAGTGATAATGGTTTTAAAACTGTGCAATAAATCTTAAGTAATTCAGTGTTAAGAGGCAAATTGCTGTAATTTTACTAAAATAATTGTTACCTCAATGGTCATTATCATTTTATCAAACTGTTCATACATAGACCAGTATGTCCCTATTTTAAACTAAAAATCCATGATTAAAAAGGACCTGATCTAAAAGAGAATGTTTTAACCTTTTTAAAATCTTGAGCAACCATGCCTTGATATTCCAGGTGTACAACATATTATTTTTGAAAATAAAAATATAGTTTCTTCAATCGTTTTTATTTCCTTACCTGGAAAAATAGCAATCCTACTTAATTATTTTGAAAATCATCTGTAATTTCATGTATTATTAACAGAGAAGGGTCATTTCTTTGTTGGCTCAGAAATCCTTGGTCTGCAGCAAGGGTGTCAAACTCACAGACCGTGGCCCGGAAGTGTCACATCCTGGCCATGTCCACCACCGTTTTAGTGAAGGGGGAAAAAGTTGCGATGACATCACCTGGTGGTTAACATCCCCTGGTCTGGAGTGTCTTTGTTATCTCTTCTTCAAAATCAATTATTACAGATGCTGTCACTTAAGAGAAAAAATGAAAAATATTCCTGAAATATCCAGTAAAATTTCTAAATAATGTAGACTTCACAATAAGAAATACCAATACCTTTTAATTTTTCTTTGGAATGTAATAATTTTATCTTTTTGTAATTGTCAGTGTGTCAGAAAAAAACCTGTTTTTAAAAGGTTTTAAATTATAGGCCAATACAATGAAGGTTTTGTTATTAAGTCAGTGAAGCTTTAAATTTGTGACTTTAAATAACAGTATATATCCTACCTATGTAAATAGAGGAGATATACTGTAGAATGCATTTTGTGAGCAAAGTTTATATTCAACCCAGCAATGTACGATTGTTAAGAGGCAGAGAATGACACTTGATCAATGAGTGACAGGACACAAATTTAGATTACAGTTAAATTAAATATATGGGGATATATTTCATAATTTCCTGTTTTTGTCTCATGAAGGATATAATTGCAGCTTTTTAAAGTTATCTTTATTTAAAAATGTTTAATAATAATAAAAGATAATACAAAATGAGTTTTTAAAAAAGATATAGAGAAAAAGAAAGGAAAAATAGAAAGAGGGGGGAAAAGAAAAAATATTTAAAAAACTGACTTCCAATCTTCTTTATAGCAGTTATAAACCTAATATCACTTCTCATCCTTAAAATGACATTGCACAGATCACTTCTTCCCATAACCATCCCTTCTCAATTAGCAAATCCCTTCATTAAATCACTTCTAACCCTTTTTAGAAAAATGTCCATAAAGGATTTCCAGTATTTTGTAAAAGTGCTTACTATTTTAATCCCTGAAATAAAAGTAAGAGTTTTTTTCCTTTCCTCAGATCAGTTTTAGTTTTACTCAGTACTTCTATAGTTCTGTAGTCACTGGTCTTTAGCAAATTTCCCTTACTGTATCTTTTGTTTTGGAAAGCTAACAATCATTGTCTCCACCTAATCCAAACAAACTCTGTCCCAGTGAGAGAGATACAAATTGTTGAATTATTTCAAAAAATATTTTAAAGTCTATAGTTTTGAATTCAACTGTCCCTTTATTTTGTTTTAAATTTTCAATATTTATACTTTTGGCAGGTGTCTTATCAAAGGAATTATTTTTATATCCTTTACATTTTTTCTTTGCTTTTATCATTAATCTAGGATGAAGGATCACTCACCAGATGGCTTGATTGCTTGCTCCTCCAAAGATCTCTTGATAATTATCTTCCAAATGTGTTTAAGAAAGTAGGGAGTTTTGTGAACCCAATGTAGTCTCTGCTATGTGAGCTCAGTGTTTCTTTTGCAGGTCCTGGCATTCAGTTCATGGGATGCCTGCAAAATCTCTTTTGATTATCTCCCCATCAGGATCAGCCTTCTGGAACACAAGTGTGCACTCTCCTGGTCTCTTCTTATCTAGAGAGACATCACTGACCTAGGTTTAATGCAGAGCTGGGCGGCACATGAATTAACAACTGGTTCGCCGAGCACTGAAAATGCAAGAGTGCTTTGCTCGCATGTACGGCTTGCATGCATGTGCGTGGCTTTAAAAACATGGCTAAATAGGACAGCATAGCACCCTGAGCGTAAGCAAAGCGCATGAGCAGGCTGTGTGTGCTCGCTCACATTTTCGGTTAATTCCTGTGCTGCCCACCTCTGATTTCCTTCCCCTTCCCCCAATATTGTCACAGCTGTTTGTGAAAACACATCAGTCCTCCCTTTTTCCTTCACCTGAAAGCCATTAAAGATATGATTGCAGCTTTTGAAGTGTCTCTGGGGAAGGGCATAATCAGAGGTACTGTCTTAGAGCTTCAGGTTATCTACTCAAATTCTGCCATGTCCATCGAAGTTTATTATCCCTTACACAATTACTTTTCATTTGCTTTCAAGCAAAGCAGTCATGTCATCAATTTTAAGTTCTAAAAATGCCTAAAAAGCTAGGGATTTGCTTGTAGAAACCCAACTTTCCTTTAACCCTTTAACTATTTAATTAAAAGAATCTCTTCATCCCCATCCTCCCATTAAAATCAAGTTGATTAAAGGAAGGCAGCAAGAAAGGTGTATGTAGGCACCAGACATTCACAGGCACTGTATTTTTTACTTCTTCTAAAGTAATGGCTAATGGATTGTCACAGATTAAGCCACTCTGTGCTCATTCATTGCCTTTATATGATGTCTGGTTGCTTACCCTCATGAATCTTCAAAACAAGAGATATGCTATAGGATCTTCTTTCATCTTGGTTCAGCAGGGGATCTTTTTGTTTTGCTTTTCCTCCTCACATTTTGAAGTTGGTATTACTAATTAATGTATCATATACTAAGATATTATTACTTCTTGTGGTAGGTATTGCTGAAAATATCCCTCTTTCAATTTAGATCCATCAGTACTTGGATTCCAACTCTAAGGCCTGATGATTGTTGTAATAAGATATCTAGCCTGCAAAAAATTATTTCCTTTGCTTGAACTTAATGAAAACATTGATTTCTTGCTTTGATGAAATGTTACCTATCACTTTAAGTTGTTCGTAAATATTATGGTGTAGAACTGATCCTTGGTATATTAAGTAGTCTTCTACATTTCAAAAGAGAATTTGGAGACCACTTACTAAATGGGTCAGTATTATCTGGAATTATTATTGCTCAATTTACACACTCAGTGCAAATTGTTCAATAGCAGTCAGAAAATATGAACAGTAGTACAGTAAAAAAAATGTCCTTAAAATGAATCTTTTTTGTATCTATCCTGAAACTCATACAGGCACGATAGGCTCTGATTCAGGGCAGGGGAGAAACAGAAATCCAATTGAAAATATCTGAGCTGCTAATAGTGTGGCAGATTAGTCATAACTCTTCTGCTTAAATTCCTAATACAGGTAATCCTTGAGATATGACAGGACATTTAATTAATGTTCGAAATTACTCCCATAGCTACATCTTTCAAAGAGGTGACCCATTTCAAAGTTATGACAGCGGCAGCTTCCCTGCGGTCATTCACCCTTATGATCCACCATAGGGTTGCTGCAATGCCCCTCCGCTTCTCTCCCCCACCATCCCGCCCCTGCAGCACTTGGCCTTCTTCCCCACATGCCCATCATGTCCCACATTTACCTTTTGAAGCACTCTGGACCTCATGTAATGGAAGGAGGGCAGGCCATGTGACCCAAGCCAGCCCCCCTTCCACTACTGGGCCATGCACTGGCAATCCAAATATAGGGTCCTTGGTGTTCTCTATGCTTGCTTGTTTTCTTGCAGACATTTCAACAGCCCAACCAAAGAGTCTCTAAGACCACCCCCACACACACAAAGACAGGCAAGATGCCAGAATATAAATTGACAGTAAACAGCACTCCTTACTAGCACTGATGATGTTACCTAGTTAGAGTAATGAAACGTCTGCAAGAAAACAAGCAAGCTCAGAGAGCACCAAGGACCACTCATTTCAACCCTGAGCAACAAATATTTTCCTTCATTGGAATCCAAATGTAGCCTCCATTTTGTCCTGTCCACTTGCAGGCAGGGATAAAATGGCAGCCACCAAACTGCTTCATTTTGCTATCTTAGTGAGGTCTGCACAGTGCTGCAGAAGTTTGTTAAGGCAGCAGAACAAGAACTGACCTGTGTGGCAGCAACACAAATGCAACCACCATTTTGTGTGTGAGACAAAATGGCACCTATTGTGTGTTCGCGTGGAAGAACACAGGAGACGGGAAGCCAGTTAACAATCCTTTAATGGCTAACAGAATAACACAAGTACCCACACGTCAATTAATTCGAATGAGAAGAGAGCGCCGGATGCTGTTTGACAGCTCCTTTATATACGGAGCTGTCAAGCGCTCTGTCCAATCGGGGCCGTCGGAGCTTCCCGCCTAGTTGCTGGCGCGTGTCAACCAATCGGGACCCGGCATCGTACGGCCGAGGACTTAACACCCCTTCCCTCTCGGATGGCGCATGCGTAATCGGCAAGATATGCTGGGCGCCTGCGCATCCAGGTTGACCTACGCAATTCGCCGCTTTCTTGGGTAGGCGTGGCTTCCGTTTGTTCTGGCCGCGGCACTGACGGCTGCTGCTCGTTGGGATCTCCTCTCCGCCCCTTTTCCACGGAACTCGCTTCTAAAGGTAAGTCAGGCTCAGGGTTTGCGTGCGTGGTGCCCGGGGCGGGTGGCGGTTGAGACTGTAACAGAACCGGTAACTTTGATAACTCTGGGTAACGTGCTGAGTCGCTGGGTTGTTGCTCCTCAACGGGGTTTAGAACAGATTGGCCATGCAGTTGATTAACATGTCATCTCCAGACCCGTCCATCGGGTAGCTCAACCCTGTAGGAACAGGGACCAGTCAGCTGGGTGATGACGCCTGGAATCCATCGTGGCTCCCCCCCCCATAATTCTGGGCGTACACCCAGTCCCCGGTGTTAAATGTTCGGGTGCGACTAGTTGACCCCGGGGGGACATCTGGTACATGCTTGGGGTGCAGCCGATCCAGCACTGACCGGAGGCGATGGCCCATTAGGAGTTCTGCCGGGCTGCAGTTGGTCGCTGAGCAGGGAGTGATGTGTTGTGCAAATAGATATTTGGTTATCTTGTCCTGCCACTCCCCAGGGCCTAA
>JANHFM010002817.1:27978-41608 GCA_032468115.1 Grayia smithii
TGCACCAAGACAAATTCCTTGTGTGTCCAATCACACTTGGCCAATAAAGAATTCTATTCTATTCTATTCTATCTATTATGTCCATTTCAGTTAAATTTTATTCTCTTCAGTTGACTTATTCCCAGTGCATTTAGATGCATGATTTTTATTTTTATTCCAAGGTTTTTATGACTTGGAAATTCAAGTGACTATAAATTCAAAATTTAATGTAAAATGCAAACAAAATATGTTTTGACCATTTTGTTTCATGCAGTTTGGTGTAAGTGGTTTTACCTTCACTGAGTAATTGCTACCAGGGGATACAGCTCTTTGAGTCATTTCGTAGTGCACTTTCTTTAGTTCTGCCACCTGCTTTTCCTTTTCTACAAGAGATGCCTGGAATTGATTTTGAAGCGCTTGAGATTCTGTCAGCAGGCGATGGTTTTCTTTTCTAGATCAACATTAAAGTAATGATAGAGTTAGCCTACTTCATGAACCTAATCTTAACACTGATTGTTCTTGTTTCATGAGGCTGGTTTGAAGAAAAACATACACAATAAAGTAAAATTAATTAAAAATATGAATCCAATCCAAGGGCAGCTGTTTCAATGGAAAAAAACCTCTTAACTAGAATATTTCTATCTGATCTTTCCCTAGAAATTTAGGATAGCTTATATGAACCCATGAAAGCAGACATTAATTGGCCTAATGTTACCAGAAAGGTGTCCTGGGACTTCAGTCCAATGTATCAACTATATCACATTTTCTCACGTTACTGAGATCTGCCCTCCTGCTCTGGTTGCTCTTTCTGATCTTTTAAGTGTGTGGTATCTTAAGCTTTCAAAACCATAAAAAAAGATTACATATACACACAAAGACACTCCAATATACTATACTAGCTAATATAAATGTAATGCACAAGATCTGTTCTCTTTTGCACATTAAGGAAAAAAGAAGAAATAATAGACTTTTATAAATAACATTTAAAATTAATTTTACCTCAGAGCAACTACTTCATTCTGGTAGGAGGCTCTTTCTTTCTCAGCTTCTTCTTGGAAAGCTTTTGTCTGGTTCAAGTCTCTCTCAAGTTCATCTACTTTGGCTTTCAGTTTCAATATGTCAGTTGTTGCAGAATTAGTTCCTTCTTTAGTCTATGGAAGAGAAATACATTAAGAAAACACTTAAAAGTTAACTTTTTTCCCCATGTTTTGCTATAATTACATTTTTTTTCCAACCAGTAAATTCAAATGTATGGAAAGAAAAAAAAATACTACAAAATTATCTTATACATATCTACTCTGAAGAAGTCCCACTGTGTCCGATGTTACCTACTCCTGGGTGAGCATAATATTGCAGCCTTAGCCTCTATTTTGTATAATATCGTAAGGCATCAACTTACCAGTCTGTCCCTATCCACTTGAAGACTCTTCAAATTATGTTTAAGTGAACTAATCTCACTGTTGCAGTCATACGGTATAGAAACTGGGTTTGTGCCCTGTTTAGCTTCGTGAGCTACTCTCTGTTTGGAAAGTTCTCGCAAAAGTCTATCTCGATCATCCTGAAGACTGGCCATAGCCTTAGAAAAGGCATTCATCTGTTGAACATAAGTCTCACACTCAGAGGAAAGTCTACTAATTTCAAAGTTTTGGGTTTTCAATCTCTTGCACAGGTTTTCAAATTCATCAGTCAGCTGATGAAAGGTAAAGTTGCCTTCAGTTTTTAACAGCGTTTGACTTAAAAAGGCATTTTTCCCCATCACACCAAGAATATTTGATTTAAAATCTTTGAGTTCAGCTTCATAATTATCAGCTTGTTTTTTTTCATATGCAAGTTCAGAAGTAGATTTGCTTTGAAAAACCTTGAAATCTTCTATTAGTCTCTCTCTATCATGCTGCAGAGCTGTCATAGCTTTTCCAAAAGATTCAAGTTCAGATCTTAGTTCTTTATTCTGCAGTTGGACTTCTAACAATCTTTGGGGTAATCCAATGACTTCCTTGTCCAGTAATCTAGCATCACTGTCTCTATTTATTTTCTCTTTAATAACCAATTCCTGGAGTGCAGGTAATCGCTCTAAATTTTCTTCAGGCCCCGAATCAATATGAGGTTCTTTTTTCTGATCAAGTCCATTTCCTTCCAAATGCATTTTATTTATGGAAGCAATCAGAATCTCTAAGTCACACACTTTTGATGTTAATTTTCCATTTTCCAGTCTTAGAGATTCAATTATCTCCTCCTGTACTTTCACGGACAGTTGGAGTTCTTTCATTTTTTTCTGAAGTTCAAATTTTTCCTGTTGAAGGCTCTTAATGTAGTCCAATTTTTCTGTAAGTAATTCTTTCAATTGGTTATCTTTTAGTGATAACACTTGATTCAGATCTTCCCTGTACTTTAAGAGTTGTGCAGTGAGCATTGCATTTTCAGAATGAAGATCATCTATCTGATTCAAGAGCTTCCTTACTTCTTGTTTCAATGTTCTAGTCTCATTAGCATGGTCAGTTATTAGCCTCTCTTTCTCAGATAAAGCATCTTTGTGTTCACACTCTAAACATTTATGCTTAGAAAGAAGGGAATCTCTGTCATTCTGAAGCGATGACATTGCCTTCTTTAAAGTATCTATTTCACTGGCAATCTCAACCCTGTCTTGAGATGCTTTGTCAACTTTCATCTGTACATTTTTAAATTCATTTTGCATCTTCTGACAAGTTTCATCCGACTGTTCTTTGGCTATCTGTAGACATTTTATCTGCTGCTCATACTCCGAAATTTGCTGTGGATGCAATGTTTGTATCTGAGTGAGATAGCCAGAAGTGTTGGCGTCTTTTGATGAAATCAGAACAGAAATTTCCTTATCTTTCTTATTCAGCATTATCTTCATTTGATCAGAAATGGCCAACTGCTTTTCCAACTCAGCTTCGATTTCACTTTTTTCTAACAGAAGCTGTTGGGTTTCCTGTTCTTTTCTTGTCAAATTTTTCTTCAGTGCTTCCATCTCTTTTTCAACAGTATTATTTTTTATAAGGTGGTTAAGAGATCTGTTTTCTTTAATTAATGCATGCAAAGCATCTTCTTTTGATGTCAGAGCAGCTGTCAACATATGCAGTTTATTCCACAAAGTGATATTCTCTGCCTTTATTTGAGAAAGCTCATTGAAATTGTGTGAATCCATGGAAACCGGTGTTATACTCTTGGCTTCTTCTGACACAGAACTTTTAAGTTCCGATTCTTGAATTTGAGACATTTTTACTTCTTTTTCTTCTTGTAAGGATGTTATTAATCTATCACTGGTCTCTGCTTGTTGCTGTTTATTCTCAATGACTCTTGGAAGAGAGTAGGGAAAAGCTGCCAATCTCTCTAGGTCATCATACAACTCATTTTCAAGGTTCTTATTCTGAGAATCCTTAACGTCAGCTTGTCTCTGCATATGATGTTCACCAAGGATTTCCTCTTTCTCTTGCTGAACAATATGGAATTTTTCTTCTAAGTTTGACCATTCTTTTGGGCAAGTTGTTTTTAGCTTCTGAAGGCCATGTTCATATTGTCTCTTCTGAACTAATATCTGATTCTCTTTCTTTTTAAGCTCTTTTTTACTGTTTAGGTTTTCAATGGCTAGTTTCTCTATTTCAGCCTTAGCTTCATCCAACAAAGTCTTCTGTGAGGAGAATTTTTCAGCTAGACTCTGCAACTCTTCATTTGATTTAGTAAGTTTTTCTTCTACGTTGCTTAAATCTTTCTCAGTTTTTTCATTTCTTGTTTGTGACAATTTCAGTGACTTTTCCAAATCTAAAATTATTAGCTGGTATTTAATAGAATCAGTTTGCAATTGGTTAATTTCTTGTTGTTTTTCTTTCAGCAGCTCTTGTAATTCCTTTGTTTTGTTCTTTGTCCCATTATTGTCCCTCCTAGCAGATTTTATTTTTTCTTCAAATACTCTAATAACTTGCTGCTGCTCTTCTTTTTCTCTAATTGTGCTAGATTTCTCTGATTCTATATCTTCTAGTTTCTGTGTGAGTAAATTTATTTGTAATTCCTTGGCATTCAATATGTCTGTCATTTGATCCAATTTTTTTATATGATTGAGCAACTCGGTCTCCAAAAATTCTTTTTCATTTTTTACTTTATAAGATATTTCTTGAACATTTTCTAATTCTTCTTGTAACAGAGATTTGTCATCTTCTAATATTTTAATTTTCTCGTCCAGGCTTATTATTTTTTGATTAAAGCTTTTAGAATAATTTTCTAACTTAAATAAATGGTCTGTATCTTGATCATCTTTTAATCTTTCTGATATAATTTTGTTTTCTTGTTTTAAAACATGCATACTTTCCTCTTTTTTCCCTAAGATCTCTTCAGTTAACAAATGAATGTGTTTTGCTAAGGAGTCTCTTTCACTAATCTCAGATAATACATCAAATTTGTTCAATCCCAATTGGATTTGGAGATCTTTCAGAGCAGATTTTATTAAATTAAAATCCTCCCAAAGAGATACATTTTCTTTCTGATTTTTTTCTAGGTCTTGTTTTAATGTCTCACAGATTTCTTTTAAACGTTCGTTTTCTTCTATTAGCTTATTGTTTTGAAGAGCAGATTCATCAATCATTTTTTTATGTTCTTCCAAACTTAAGTTGTGTTTAGAAGCCTGGTCTTCTGCTTTAGTATATAGTTCAGTGATTTCCTTGTTCTTTGATTCAACTAGTTGTTCTAGCTGATCTTTCACAAAGGCATTTTCATCCCTTGCTTCTTCAAGCAACTTTTGAAGTTCTTGTTTATCAGACTCTTTCAAACTTATTTTATGAAGAGCTTCCTGTTTTTCTTTTCTAGTCACATCAATAACCTGCCTCATTTCTGCTATTTTACTACTAACATTTTCATAGGCCTGAAGTAATGATTCATATTCTTCCTTTAATTCATTGTGTTTAGCTTTCCAACCTGTCAATTCAACTGTCTGAGAATCCTTTAAGGAATTTAATTGAAAAGAAAAAGCTTCTTTCTCCTGGGCTATAGTTTCCATTGTAGTCTTCAGACTTTCACACGCAGCACTTAGATTTTCATTTTCAATTAATAAACTAGCATTTTCTGTTGCAAGAACCTCCTTTTTACACAAAATTTCATTCAAATCTTGTTTGTCTCTGCTCAACTCAGACACTAGAAGTTCAAGGGCATCAGTCTTATTAACTAATTCTTTGTTTTCCAACATGAGTGCCTCCATTTGATTTTTCAGAACTTTGTTTTCTTTCCGAGCTTCCTTCCGTGATATTAAAGCAGCTTGCAGCTTTCTTTGGAGATGGTCTCCAATTTTTTCTTCACACTTCGGTTGCTGGAATTGACAGTTCCCTACATTTACATTTTGTCCCATGGTTATTTCTAATGGTGGACGATCTTGATTTTTTAGTCTTTCTGATGTCATTCCTGTTGTGCAAGTAAAATCTAGTGAATCTTTCTCTACATAAGAAACATCCAGCAATGGATTAGAGATGTCTGCATCCTGAATGCTACTTTGCTGCACATTATCAAAATGTGCAGTTTCAGTTTCAGAATTCTTGCTGCTTTTTTCAGGTACCCTCTTTTCATTTACATTAGAAACCGGTAAACCCTTTTCACGATGCATGTTTAATTCTATCAATAGTTTTTTATTTTCTTCCTGGACATCTCTTAACTCCTCTTTCATGCTGAATAATTGTTCATTTGATTTTTCTATGTTGCTTGTGAACTCCTCCATTTTTTGCCTCAAATCTTCAAAGACTAATTTTAAATGTTTTGCTTCTTCTAGATTTTTCAATAAATTTTGTTGTACTTGGGAAATTTCTGTCATTATTTCCTTTCCGTGGTCAATTTTGATGGTGAAATCATTAAGAGAATCACTTAGTTTTTTTATTTCTTTGTCCTTCTCTGAAATTTGTATGTTGGCTTGTTGAACATTATGCTTCAACTTTTCAACTTGTTCCAGATCATCTCCATCAGCTATTTTATGGGAAATAGCTGTTTCATTTATTGTTTTAACAATAGCTCTAACATCTGTCAATTCATCTTTGTAAATTTCCAATTGTTGTTGAAGAGAATCTCTCTGATTCACCATACTATCATTGTCTTGCTTATACTGTTGTTCCAATTGTCCAACACTGAACTTCAGTTTCATAATTTCATGTTCCTTCCTATCAAGTTCACGTGACTTCTGTCTTAATTCTTCCTTAAATGTCTCTTTTTCTTTCAGAAGACTATGATAGTGCTCATCCTCTTTTACTGCCGCCTTGCTTAAACTTTCTGGTTTTTCTACCATAACAGGACTTTTCTCCTTCATCTCTTCCAATTCAAGTGTTTTTTGTTTAGCACTTTCACCTTCATGTAGAGTTGTAGCATTTTCTAAATCTTCATGCACAGAGTGTAATGGTGACATAGTAGATTCAGATCCTTCACACTTTCTTTGATGAATTATTTGGAGGGCTTTATAGTCTTCCTTTAGGCACACAAAGCTTTTTGTTAGTTCATCAAAATTTGCTAGCAATTTGGCATACTCTTCTTTTTGTTTCTGAATTGTTTTAGTACTTTCTTTACGGGCTGCAAGTAGTACCTGCATTTTCTTATGTAAAAGCTCCTTCTCTTTCTCCAGCTGATTAATTTCACTAGGGAAAGGTTCTTCAGTGTTTACACTAGCTTCTGAACTGTTCATTTCCTTGCACATTTCTTCTCTCTCTGATGCTTTGATTTTGAGATTTTCTATGGTTAAGAAAAGCTGAGAGTATTTCTCAGCATAAGTTTTCTCTTTTTCAGATAGCAGAGATTGCATTTCTACAAGCAAAGAATCTTTCTCATTTAGACATATTAAATTTTGATCAGACATACTTTTTTGTTCAGCAATGGTTTCCTTCAATCTTATAACCTCCTTCTGCAGCATCTCCAAAGAAGTTGTTTTAGATGATAACATGTTATTGATGTCATCTATCCTGGTATCTTTTTCTAATAATTGTTCCTTCAAATCATTAAGTTGCGATTCAAGATTTTTAGACTGCTGTGTCAATTCATCAATTTGCTCCAATAAATGTTGTGTTTTATTATATTCTCTTTCTGAATGTTCCTGATCACTCTTTTCAAATTTCTTAATTTTCTGAGTTAAATCCTTCCTTATTATCAAAGCTGCCTGAAGCTTCTTTTTCAGAGTTTCCTTTTCCTGATTTAATTTTTCCAAAGCAGCATTTGTCTGTTCTTTCTCATTCAACAAATCTTTAATTGTAGCTTCTTTGTTGGTCAACACAATTTGATTGAGTTCAAGTTTTTTCTTATATTCTTCTATCTGCTGCAATAATACATTTGCTTCTTCTGCCATACTATTCTGCATGTCTTGTAGTTGTTGCAATTTGAGAGATAGTTGATTTTTTTCTTCTGAAAATGTGACCATTTCATTCGACATAGATTCCATTATCTGAGTAACTGAGCAATCTTTTTCTTTTAATTGCTGGCTTAGAGTAGCAATTAAATCTTTCTGCTGAGTAGTTTCTGCAATTAAGTTTTCTATCATCTGATTTTTGCTTTCAAGGTCTTCTAAAAGTTTTTCAAGTTTTTCACATTTGTTTTTTAAGGTCTTACAACTGTCTTGAAGTTCTTCTTCTAATTTTTCTATCTTTTCCTGGAGAAAAATGTGCCGCTTCTTCATTTCTGTTAATGCAAACTCATTTTCTTCACAAACAGATAGTTGCTTACCTAAAGCTTCTTCAGCAGTACTTAATCTATTTGATAAGAGTTCAATCTCAGATTGCTGAGCATCTCTTATATTTTGAAAGTCATTCTTCTGTACAATCATTTTTTCGTCCCACAGAGATTGCATGTTTTTCAACTGATCATTCAAGTGACTTATTTCTTCCTCTTTCTCTAAAAACGTCCGCTGCAATTCTATTGCTTCAGCTTCTTTACTACGAATACTATTTATTAGAATAAAGAGTTTTTCTAACACAGCCTTAGTTTCAGTTGGTTGCTGATCAGCCTCATTATCATTGTTACTAGTGAAGTGCCTACTGCTTAATAATGAAGACAGGCATTTGAATAACTCTTTGTTAATAATCTCATGTTCTTCCTGCAAAGACTGAATTTCAGCATCTTTTGATTTCATATTATCTTTCAAGCTGCTTACTTGCTCAAGACTAATCTTGATTTGCTGAGTTGCCCTATCAAGTTCTACCACCCTCCTATTTTCTAACCCAAGGAGATTTTGTTCTAACTTTTCCATTTTCAGTTTTAATTCAGAGATCTCTTGATTCTTTACACTAACCTGCATCAGTGCCTGTTCTCTCTCGTTTTCCAACTGCGTAGAGATGGCATGTAAATGTATTTGCGACTCATTCTCACTGGTTTCTATTTTTTTGTGAAGTTCCTCTACTTCACTTAATTTCTGTTGTAATTGGTTCTGGCATTTAACTAGTTCTTTATTTTCTTCACTCAACTTAATAAAGTTATCTTGTAAAACAGCTCTATCATTTGTTAAAGAATCTACCTGTTGTTGTAGTTCTTCTATGGAAAGTATATAATTGTGACATTCTTGAGTGGTTTTAGAATTTATGATGTTAAGTTCAGAATTTAAGTATTCAATATGCTTTATCTGCTCAGTGTGTTTCTCCTGTACAACTTGTAGATCCATTTGTCTCTGTTCAAATTTTTGCTTCCACTGATCACTTTGTTCCAGTGCTTTCTGGTGTTCTAATTTTGCAGATTCCAATTCAACTAACAAAGAATTAATTTTCTTATAGCTAGTGGCAATGCTTTCATCTTTTTCTTCCAAAAGTTTCTTTAGTGACACAGCATTTTTTTCTAGTTCTTCTCTAAGGAGTTCAACCTCATTATTAAGAGCCAGAACATTACTCTCTGCTAGTTGCACATCAACATCTTTCTCATTTAAAGAATTACGTAAACTGTCAATAAGTTGTTCTTTTTCACTCAAAACAGCACTGAGTTCACTTCTTTGCTCACAATGAGTAGCAAATTTGTCCTGCAAAGATAAGAAAGCATTATCTTTTTCTTGGGCTTCGACTTGTAATTTTTGAATTTGTTGGGTTAGTTTATTAATTTGATCATGAAGTTGTAAAATTAACTGATTTTTTTCTTCATTTATTTTTAATTCTTCTCTTACTTGTTTCACAAGATTAGCATCATCCAAAGCAGAACCCTGTTTTTCTGACAGTGTCTGACTAATGTCATTTATTAATTTCTCCTGAACAAACATTTCCTTTTTGAGACTCAAGTTTAACTCTTCTACATTTGTAGCTTGCTTCTTCAGGATCTCATATTCATTCTTTTTGTCCTGAAGTTCAGCATTCAAGGTATTATTAAGTGAAGAAATATTATTTACCAACAGTTCCTTTTCAAGAATACTTGCTTTTAACTGTGCTGCTTCACTCATCAATGATTCTATAGTTTTCTGCTGCACATGGGAATTTTCAGAGTTATGTGCTTGTAAATTAACATATTCCTCCTCCTTTTGTTTTAAAAGTGTATCTTTTTCTGTAATTAATTTATTTAATTCTTCTAACTTTTCTGTCATATTTTTCAGCTGACAATGGAGGTCAGAAATTATTTTCATATTCTCAGACAGTTGAAATCTAAGTAACTCAGACTCTTCAGATTTATCTTTAAACAATTTTAAGTCCTGAGCTTGTTTCTGCAAATTTTCATTCTTTTCTTGTATTTCAAGCTTAAATTTGTCACTTTCACAATCTAAAGTCTGGACTTTGTTTTGCAAATTTGAAATTGTCTGCAAATACTGTTTTTCTTCCAAATCTTTATTTTCTTTAATCTGCTGAATCAAAGCTTCTCTCTGGGAAAGGAGAGATTCTTTATCATGAAAATTACTTTTTAATGTTTCTATGTCAGTGAGTAAACTATCAATATAATCTACAAAGGCTAAAATGTTATAATCATTCTGTTCATTTAAAAGAGCTACTCCTCCACATTTTTTAACTAATGCTGAATGAATTGTTTCAATATTTCTTTTGAATTTTTCATTTTCTAATTTCAATATATGAGCTTCATGCTTAATGGATACTGTTTCACTTTGAAGTTTTATTAACTGATGCTGAAGAGTTTCACATTCACCTGACTTAGTACTACATAAGGCCAAAGCTTTCTCCTTTTCACATTTCAAAATATCTACTTCTTTGGCTAATAATGCTGATTTATCACTCAATGCTGCACATTCTTCAGTTTTCTTAACAATTTGCCTATGAAGTTCTTCCAGCTCTAGCCCCTGAGATAATAAAGCAGCATTTTTTTCTTCAACCTGATGTGATAATTGCTGACCAATACCTTGAAGCTTTTCTAATTCTCTCTCCAGTGCTATCATATCAGCTTGCTTTTCTTTTATTTGTTTTAATAAGGTTTCGTACTGCCTATCCTTTTCTTCTAGGGATTTTGATTTTTCGTTAAGATCCATTTCTAAGTCTTGAACTTGTTTTTGCAATGACAGTATTTTTTCTTTCTCACAACTAAGCTGTTGGACCATTTTACTATATTCTGACTCTTCCTTCCTTAACATTTCTTCTTTTGCCAATTCTCTGTCTTCAACAACCTTCAGCTGAGTATTCAATGATAGTATTTCTTGATGTAATTGTTTTGTCAACTCAGTTTTTTCTGAGAGCTGTTCATCCAACATTTCACACTTCTTCTCTTTCTCTGTAATCAAATCTTCTTTTTCTTTCACAAAAATGGAGAGTTCTTTAACTTTATTTCTTAATTTTCTTCTATCCTGATTAATCTCCGAAATCAATTGTTCATGTTCCTTGTCACTACCGATTATTTTACTTTCCATTTTTTCTATACATTGAGCACCCTTCAACAGTTCACATTCTTTTACATCCAATAATTTAGACAAACTTTCATTCTCATTGACCAGCTGTTGCTTTTCTTTCTCCATAGTATGCTTCTCATTTCTAAGATCTTCAGTCACTTTAATCTGACTTGCTAAATCTTTTTCTCTCTGTTCAACTGCAGCTACTAACTGTTTACTAGTCAGGATGTTAGCTTGTTTTTCCATTTCCAGCTTATTTATTATTTCATGTTTCTCTTGTAGCTCATCTTTTAGTTTTTTCCATTCCATTGCTTTGTTATCCAGTTCACCAAAAAATTTCAGTTTTTCTTCCTCATTTTGCTGTTCTATAGCTTTAAGCTTGTCTTTTAATGACATGATGACCTCTGCTTTTTCTTGTACAGACTTCTTGGCAATTTCTAGATGTTCAGTATGTTCAGCAAGCTGTCTGGATACATTTGACAATTCTTCATCTTTTTTAGCACTTTCCACTATTAGTTGATTATATAATTCTTTTACCGATTTCAATTCATTTAGAAAACTTTGTTCTTTGTTTTCTTTCTCTTGCAACAAATTGTTTAATTTCTCCTTTGCACAGATGTGTTCATCAAGCTGGATTCTAAGTTGCTCTATTTCATCTCTACATTTTATCTCTGTGTCTTGCACTTTTTCAGTTGATTTACTTATTTGTTCTTTAAGCAACTTAATTTGTGACTCACACTCCAGAAGCTGATTACTGTATGCAATATCATGATTCTTCATTTCAGAATGGAGTTCTTTAATTGATTTGCTTGCTTTTTTTACTTGCTTAGTAAGATCCAGATTTTCTTTGGTTTTAGCTTCATTTTCAACTTTTACTATTGCCAGCTCTGATTCTATTGTTCTTAACTTCTCATTAAGTTCTGAAAATTTTATGCTTGCATCTTTCATATCAGTTGTTTGTACATCTTTCAACAATTGGACTTCCTTTTCCGCCTTGGACAGTGCTCTTTCCATCTCCCGTATTTCATCTTCTTTGCATCTGATCTGTTCAGAATACTCAGACATATTCAAAGAAAGATCAGAAATTTCTTTGTCCTTTTCAATCAACGTTTCCCTGAGGTTGTCAATTTCTCTTTCCCGCCTCTGCAGATCTTGAATAAGTTGAGATCTTTCTTCTAAATGACTTGTGTTCAGCCTGTCAAGTTCTTCGTTTGTCTGTTCCAGGTCCTGTTGTATTAACTGCATGTCTGCATCTTGTTTTGCAGTCTGGAAACAAAAATGATAAATTTAAGTATTTACTTCATCGTTGGCCATAACATGTAGTGTAACCCAACCAATATAAGAATAAGACCTTTTCCCTTTACTCTCTTCTCTTTCTGATGGCAATGTATTTTTACAATTATTTCTGACAACTAAAAATACAGGATAACAAGTTGGAAGGGACCTTGGAGGTCTTCTAGTCCAACTTCCTGCTCAAGCAAGAAACTCTATACCAGACATATCAAAAGGTCTGCAGACCACATCTGGCTCACAAGTTGTTTAGATCTAGTTCGTGGGGCTGCCCTGGATACTGTGAGGGATCATTCCCCATCGCCTCGGCCCACCCCAGCCAGCAAGCAAAGGAAAAAAACAAATCCAAGTGCATGCATGCACTTGGCTAGCAGCAGTTTGGGGAGGCAAGGAGTTTGTGGAGCACCAAACTGTCCCACATCGAGTTAGTGACTTATTCCATCCCAAGTCAGTCATCCCAAGTCAACTGCAGTGAGCGGCATGAGCCGGCCATGCTCACCCAGCCATACCCACCTAGTCATGGTGACCCAGCTACTGGCCCTTTGAGGGCAACCATAATGCTGATGCAGCCCTCAATGAAATTGGTTTTGACACCCCTGCTCTATACCATTCCAGACAACTAGCTGTTCAATCTCTTCTTAAAATCCACAAAAATTGTGGAGCATCCACAATCTCTGGAGGTAAGCCATTCCACTGATTAATTGTCCTCACTCTCAGGAAATCTGTCCTTAATTCCAAGTTGGATCTTTCTTAATAAGCTTCCAAAACTGGATGAAGTATTTCAAGTGTAGTCTTACCAAGGCGTTATAAAGTGGCACTAACATTTCACATGATCTTGATATTTTCCTTCTGTTGATTCAGCCCAAGCCTGAATTGGCTTTTTTGGCAGCTGTATCAGAGTGCTGGTTCATGCTTAAAGTGGTTGTAGCATTAGACAGGGAGCTAAGAAAAATAGTTAAAATTTCCTGGATTAAGGAAGTAATCATGCTTCCTTCACCAACTGTATCTTTAGTTATATAGAATGTGAAGGATGTGTGTTTTGTTTGATGTATAATGTACACCAAAGATGCCATTTAATTTCATTGTATGTGGTGCAATGACAATAAAGTAAACTAACTAAACTAACTAACTAACTAGTTAAGAAAGGTTTTTTAGGATGCATGCAGATATAACATATATGGCTAGATTATTAGACTTGAATACACATAAACAATATTTTTACATAAAGAACAATGCTTTAGTTTTTTACCTTTTCTTTAAAGACAGACACCTTCTCTGTTAATTCATTGATAACCATTTTCTGTTCTGAACATTCTACTCCGTAAGAACTGCATTTCTTCAAAACATCTTCCAGCTAGGTTCATAAAAATATAAGTTTTTAATTTGATAGAATTAATTATAATTAAATCAAATGAATTATTTCATTATTAGCAATGTGCAGTTAATTACAGATGCATGCAATTTAATGGTAATTAATATATAAAAATCTTGCAAAACTTTTCTTTTAAAAAAAAAAGTAAAATACAACTACAACTAAATGATAATTGACATTAAAACAGTGTTTCTCAAGCTTGGCCACTGGAAGCTGTGTGGACT